>JAQGAF010004142.1:0-15204 GCA_034687865.1 Kryphioiulus occultus
TTGTACACAAAGTCCTGCATGTTAACACGTTTGTCTTACTTAAAGCCAGGCTGTAAAGTGATTCCTATATTTTTGAGGAGCCCTATACAGGGTGTTCTGTTTAATCAGTGCCCAGTGAAATAAAATTGTATCTTTAATACGGTAAGGGATACAATGATAGTTCTTGAAAGTAACTTTTACAGTCGAGCACTGGCTATACGAAAACCATATTTGCCGTGACCGTGAATGTCCCGTTCAAGGTCATCCATGTGCCCGTTCCGTGTGGTTTTTTTGCAAATATGTCAGAAACCGCTGCATATAGGATCCTATAGTGAGAATTAGAAAGTTGTAGAGCGATGCCTAATTAGTCGAATTAAGCTGGTTTCAAAATTTTCTGAACGAATCACAGCGAGCTAGAATTTTTTTTCCGTGAGCGACCATCATTACACATGGATGACTTTGAACGGGACATTCAAGGTCACGGCAAATATATGGTTTCCGGATAAGCCCGTGGTCGCGCCTTTAAAAGTTACCTTTAAGAACTATCATTGCATCTCTTACCGTATTAAAGATATAATTTTATTTCGTTGGGCACTGACTAAACAGACCACCCTGTATAGTCCTATATTTTCAGAAAAACAATCCTATATATTGCTATATGTTACTTCAAATTGCTGCGGCAAAGAAAAATAAAGTACAAGTAGATACTGCCTAAAATTCTGCATCTCATATCTGGTTTTTGTAAAAATGTCTAAATTAATGTTAAATCTATCATTTCTAGTTTTGTTTAACAAAAATTAGCCTGCGACATTCTTTTGATTATTAATATTTCCAAGAATGTCTTCAAAAAGGAATTACGGCTAGTTTAAAAACAAAACTTCGCCTATAGGGTTCTCTTAAATGTTAGTATTTAAACACTTTAAATTTTGTTAGAAAAGACATCTGAAATCGATCATTTTTGGCTTAGTTTTTGTAAAAAGTACTATTTAAAAAAATTTCCTACGGCATTCTCTTGAATGTTAAAATTTACTCTACCGGTAGTTTTCCTAGTTTTTGTAAAAAAAAACTTGCCTACGGCGTTCTCAATAGGTCTAGTGGCCCGTCATTCTAAAATGACGTAAGTTGGGGTCCAGAGTTTGAGAAGCCCTGTTTATTTAGTTCATGACAATTTTTTTACTGAAATACTATATAATAATAAAGGTCCATGCATCTTTTTTAAGCAGCAGGTAATTTGTGTACTCGTTATTGAAGTGGATTTTAGGTAAATGCAATTTTTGTTCTGCGTACATGTATAGGCATAGTATTTGTGGGTGTTTGTGTTTTTGAACAGATTTTCAACTAATCGTGCCTATAATGCGTATTTGATGAAGCTGTGGGTGCATTGTGGACTGTATTATGAAATGTGAGCTCCTAAAGGCTCGTAGGTTTGGCATTGATTGCCTGGCGGTTGGACATCTAATAAATAAATATGAAGTATTAGGTTTTCTGGGTTAGACACAAAAAATGAAAGAGCAAAAAAAAATTGCGCCTGCTTGGACAGGTGTCATTTTTGCTTACAAGTAAGTAGAGTTGAAATATAAATAATTTGTGCACATTTGGAGCAGGGAATAATCCAAAGGACAATACCCTGTGTGCCAAATAAGCTTGCATTGGATATTTTTCAGTTCACAACTTGTAATAAGGGCAGAACTATGTGACCACTATCCATGGAAAAGTCATGAAATTTTAGTGTCAAAAAAATAAAATTCAGGATTGACATTAGTAATAGGCATTAGTAATAGGCATTGATAATTTCTTTAAGCCATGAAAAAGCCATTGAAAAGTCATGGAATTTGCAATACCAAATCCAGTAAACACCCTGTTTTTCGTGGGCCATCCTAACCTAAATTAAACTAAAATGCAATTTTAAAGCATTAATTTCAGTAAGCTGCCCTAAGCACAGACAATCACTGCCAGCCTGGGAGCCGTTAGGAGAAGCCTAATATGTTGGAACAGGGCATATTCCTAAATACAACCGTATTGATTCCGTATTGATTATTACGAGTTAGCATAAACAAATATTGAAGTTATTTCAAATGTCTTGGACCCATTGTCCAAGAAGAGTTCCTTTGAAGGTCATTCGATGACCCTTGAGGATGGCCTTACTCTTATGAGGACCACCAGAAATGTAAATTTCATGACTTTTCCATGATTTTCATGACCGGTTGAAACTCTCCCTTACAGTAGGGTGACTACCAGTCATGGAAGTCGTGGAAAAGTTATGGAATGAAATTCAAGTCATGGAACTCAAGTAAAAGTTATGAAATTTACATCAGGGTCACGGAAAACTCATGAAATTTACAACAGGCCCATGTAATTTTTGTCTTTTCAATGATTCACAAAATAAAAGTCTGGGTTACAATGCATCATTTGTTATCCAGTTTTGCAAATAAATTTCGCCTACGGCGTGTTTTTGGCCAATAATCATGTCGCCACAACGGGTGGTAATATTTCTGAAAATCGCTATTTAATCATGACATAAAACTTGAACGGCCCCATATTCTTGCAGGCAAGGAACAGTTTTTGACGTCATTGAAAAGTCATGAAACTTGCAATACCAAATCTAGTAGACACCCTGTCCATGCAGTATTATTTTCAATTTCGGAGAGCTATCCGTACTAATCTGTCATTAAGGAAGGCCCTAAGACAGGCTCTAAGGACATTGAATGACCCCGATGGCATTCAATGGCCCTAGGCGATGCTTTTAAAATAACCTGGCATAAATACAGCAGATCGAAATTTGCATTGCCTTTCCTGTTTTTTCAACTCTGTTCGTCCTGAGCCCATACTCTCTTGGGCTCTTGGGCAGTTGGCAGAACTGAGCTCTTGATGCTTGGGGCCATCCCTTCATCAATGCACATAATTGCCCAGAAATTGAAATTTTCATTGGATTTTCCGGATTTGAGCGTGTCTTGCGCAACGGTGGATGGTGCTTCTTGGGAAGGCATTAGGGGCATCAGATGACCCTCGATACCCTTTTCGATCCAATTGATGCCGAGCTCCCTGGGCATTACTCGCTTTTTCTTCATCGTTTAACATTTTGGGACCAGTTTACGATTGAGTCTCTTTTCCAGCATCCATTCGCAGAAGAGATTCCAGCAATGCCCTTTTTTCGCTATCTTCAGGACCAAATCCTCCGTTTGTTCTTATCTCATTTTCTGAAAACGGTTTAAAGAGGTTTTTCGGTGTTGATATCAGTTTCGTTTTTATTTCCCTCGCTTTTTTTTCACTTCGCTTCTGAAAACCAAATTCGGCTGCAAAACCACTGGACGTAACCTCGCGTTTCCGGGTCAGCCGAGCGGAAGGAAGCCAAAGGACATCCGGGCACTCCGTGACAATGGAAGTGATCGTAAATCCAACACGTGGTCAAATGGGTTTAGCAGTTAAGTGTAGGAATTGAAACCCCGGGCCTAGGAATGAATACGGCAGTACTTCGGAATATGCCCTTCTCCAGCATAGGCGCTTTAAGAAAGTGGGCTTATCCTAACAACTCGTAGGCTAAAAATTACATTTTTAGGTTAATTTAGGTTAGGTTGGGTTAGGATTGAATAAACAATGGAAAAAATGAATAATTCATGACATCTAGAACGGGGTCCAGGCATCTGGCCAGTGTGAAAACGTGTGAAAATATACGAATGTATACCCTTGTGTGGAAAAAATGTGAACAATTGGGCAAAAATATGAATTTATGTGAAAAATTCATTGGGATTGAATTTCACAAGAAATCCAACTTAAAACCAAGGAATTCCCCTCCATTCAAGTCCTCAATTTCATAAAAACGTACCAAAATTGTATTATTAATAGTTTTTTAAAAGAATCTTAAAAAAATTGACTTAAATCATTTCCATGAAAATAGACTTGAAATTCATTTTTGGTCGAATTAAAAAAAATCGCCTGCAGCGTTCTCTTAAAACATTGATATCACATTTGACACCATGCAATTTTTTTAGAATAGCAAACTGAAATCCACTATTTGTGGGCTTGTTTTGTAAAAAAAAATACGTACATGTGTGGCGTTCTCGTTATTGTAGGTGGGTCGCATCCTTATTTTGAGATGCACTGTTATAGCTCTTGAAAAGCTGTTTTTTCAAAAATATTGGTTAAAAAATGTGAACAAATCAGATGTTTTCATGTGAAAAAATGTGAAAATTGTATACCAACTGGTCATATGCATGGTGGTCATTCTTGCCTCTCGTAGACAAGCAGGGTTCAAATATACATGTACATGTTATGGCATGCACATTTGGAGCAGGGCAAATTACGTAGTACTGTATAGACATTAATACTCCATACATGTTGAATAAGAATGTATAGGCCTAATAGTCTCATTCAATTTGATAAAAAAAAGTTCACGGCTTATCTTCCGCTTTAAAAATGCTCTGAAAGGATATTTTTGACAACATTCAATACAGCACGAAATGCATTTATCACATGGTATTCGCTTACTGATAGTAGTGTCCTGAGCTGAATTGAATTGAAGTGTATACAACACACAAATGGAAGGTATCCTATTTGGTCATTACATAAAACTTGAACGGCCTCATATTCTAATATATAGGCATGGAAACGTCATGGAATTTCTAATACCAAATCTGGTAGACACTAGGGATTCAGCGCACCCTGTATGTGATAGGGCAGGTCTGATCCCTATGCATTTTCCTTCCTTCCTTTAAAATTGCTGGTGATTCCTGAGATCATTGGCTTCCGATCCGAATCACTTAAGTCCATCTTGCATTAGCGATGTTCCGAAATAATGGAGAAATGACCGTTCAAAAAAATCGCTTTTTGTCATCTCATCCATGCAAGCGGGGCTGAGCCAGCGTTTCCACTAGTAAGCTTTTTTTTTCCTGGGCTGCGATTAATCTTAATGTGAATTATGGCTGGGGATCTGCGAGACTCCATGCAAATTGAAATAATGGATTTGTGCGCTGCTGGTGCAGTGCACCAGAAACGATGAAAAATCAGCTTTGAAAGCCGCGCATTTTTTCCAATGTCTATTAGCGACGCTTGGAGACCCTTTGTGGTGAATAGGGCTGGTGCTGGGGGCAATTTTTGAGATGGATCAGGGTTGAAGAGGTTTCTGACTTTTCAGCTTCAGCTTTACAAATCTACGACGGAGAAGTTTAACCTACATGTACATGTACGTAGGAATGAGATTGACACTAAGCTTAATTCTGAACGAAAAATTGGTGGTTAACCCATAGGCATTAGCGACGTTCAAGTATTATCAGGGTGTCTACCTGTCATGGAAGTTATAGAAAATCATGAAATGAGATTCATGCCATGGAAAAGTCATGAAAATTACAACAGGTTCATGCAATTTTTGGCTTTTCATTGATTCATAAAATAAAAATGTGGGTTTAAATTCTTCATTTGTCACCAATTTTCGCAAAACATTTCGCCTACGGCGTTGGCCAATAATCATGTCGCCACAATTCTACGTTTCTGAAAATTGCAATTTAGTCATGATATAAAACTTAATGGGCCCCATATTCTAATAGGTATGGATTTTTGCCTATGGCAAACCCATATCTGTAATTGGAATATGGGCTGAAAAATATATAAAAAATACAAATTCGTATTTTTTTTGTTCGGTGGTTGCCATTATTAGGGGGTTGGACATGCTGACATAAGGAGAGTTTGTAATATCTGATTTTGGGGGTGTTGGGGTTATCATCATTAAGGGGTTTGGAAATGATAACATGCTTACATAGCTGGGGGGAGGGGAATGATGACATGTTTACAAGGGGAGGCTACATATCATGTCGTGCTATCAAATCACGATTTATGGATGACCCCTTCCAGATGTTTAAACATTGTCATCTTTTTTGGAAATAGTTGCGATATGATAATAGGCGGGGGGTACTGAGTTGAATTGTATTGAATTGAAACTACTTGATTTGTTTCATGGGTCTCACTGCAACATTGCAGCAGGCTGCAGTAGGCTGTACTGTAATGCAATAGCGACTTTCAAACTGCAATTTTTTTTTCTCAATTTCATCAACTTTCAATTGATTCTCTACTGAATTATTAACGCAAAATAGTCCCTGCGGACGATTCATCGTGCCATTTTGACCTGGCGCTTGCCTGCAATTAGACAGTCTAAACCTATATTCCCAGCGACGAATCCATTAAAAACCATTATGTAACTGGATATTCCCCAACGTTTCGTGGGCCTGAATTTTTCAATTTTTCCTTCAGTAATAGTAATGGAAATAGATGCTAGCGACGATTATTCCGTCTTTGAGATAAGGTAAATAGAGCCCGAGTTGCTCGTCTGCGTCTTGGGTGGAATAACTTGCGACTCGACTTAAATTTCGCCCAATTTTGTGTTTTTTGCCAAATTCCTGAGGGGCGTGTTCCGTGCACGAGTTCCTTAAGTTGTGTTTTTTAAAACCCAATATTCGAAACGCTTGTTCCGCTATTAAGGGCACAGCATCGATCGCAAGAGCCTCTGGGAGCCCCCATTTGTTGCCTAGTTAGGATCTGGGAAGGATCCCTGGCGGTGGAAAGGCGCAAAACTGCAGTATTAAAGCGGACTCCGCTTAATGTGATCGCGGATAATGCTATCATTCGTTTGTTTTAAGAATCATCCATGAAGGACATTGATCACAATAAGCGAATTGTTGATTTCAATAACCGATGATTTTACTGTGTTTGTATACGAGGGTTCGGCACTCGACAATTTCGAGAACAATACACGAGGAGTGAGACGTTTTTTAAAAAAATGTCCCATCTGCTATAAATATCGAAAATTTGAGGAATATTCTTCCAAGTTTTCGATATTCATTGACGAAAATGTTCCAATAGTAGCCCCAATGACTAAATCTGACACTTGCCAGGAGTTTTCCAGGATTTTAAAGGTTGCTTTTTAATTTTTCCAGGTTGAAATTTTAGTAGCTTGGTCAGGGATATCGTTTTCTCTTTTCTGTTCGATTTTCGCGGTTCTTTCAACATGGAAAACTTGGAAATTTCAAGGAATTTCATAATGGACCTCGAAATCTTAACGAGGGATTTGAATTGAAACCTGGCATTTTATAGATTCACCATGTTAGAATCAACACAAAAATGATTGACCTATTATTAATTCAACCATTTCAAATGATTTCACATCCTTTTTTCTCACGCTTTTCTAATAAAATTATAAATATAATTTATGAAGGAACATCATTATTTGAGCATTAAAATATTTTGCATGTACGTATGCAGAGTCAGGAAACAATATCCCTGACTTTTCCTGACCAAATCAAGTAAATTTTAATTTGGAAAAATGAAAAGGCGACCATGGAAATCCTTGAAAACTCAGGAATTTCACAGGAAAATCCTTGAATTTCACATAAAATTCATTTCTTCAACTTGGTCATATCTCATGTACTGTGTTAGCACTCTTTTTCACCCAATTTTTTCCTATGATTCTTCAGTGTCTCATGTTCCTAAGTTCACTTTAGGTAAGCCCAACACCAATGCCCACCAAGAAAAAAATTTCTGAAAATATTATTCTGCTTTAAAAATTAATACACGTACATGTATATTTACCATCACTTTTAGGTTCACTAAATATGGATCATCACTAAGAATACATGTAGTATTGTTTGTTAAATTCTCTTGCGTAATTTTAGTAGTAATTGTCTGCAAGTAATTTTATTTTAGTTCTTTTCTAATCTTATTTCCTTTAAGATCATTACTGTATTGTGTTCAAATGTCTTACATTACACAACTGGTTGCGCCACCTTCGACAATTGTTCCTTCAATTCATTTGTGATTGCATGGGCCATCTGTTTCGTTAATGGTAGGAAAGTATCAGATCGTAGTTGCCTGGCTTTTTTCTTTATTTTTATTTATCTGGAGGCTTTTTTTGCCTGGTCTCGTCTTCCAGGAATGAAATATTTTCGAAATAAAATCGATAATTGCAGCATTCGCGAAATATGCATTCGCAAATTTTTTTGCCATATTAGGGGAGATAAAAATGAAAAGGACAAAAAACAGGAAGGCAATAATCGAGTGTTTGTGCCATGTAACACGACAGATATTGCCTCGAAACAGCGCTCGCACTTAAGACGTTTTCGAAAAAAAATAAGTCCAAAAAACGCCAATTTTGTACGTTTTTAGCACTCGTCTGTTTATATTAACATCACCCGAAGACATTTTTCATATTTTTTTCCCAACGTCGGGGTCTGAGGAGAATTGAATGCAGTTTATTACCAAATCGCGCAAAAGATTGGCTGGCCCTCTTGCGGCGAAATGAATTATTTATTTATAAAGTAACTGAGATGTGGATTTAAAGAATTGCCAACGTTTTTGCTGCTTTTGTTGAGCTTAAATAAGAACCCCAAATGTTTTTTCTTCCCCTTTCGTCATTTGCGTTTAATCTTTAATCAACATTTCGATTAAGGCCGGGATTAATTTTAATGGGATTTCTAATTGCGTGAAAAATCGCTTCCAATTTTTTCTCTGAGACTGAGTAAAAAAATTCACTCGATTTAATGGAAATCAATGCCCACTTTACATCTGTTTTCATTGTCCCTTGATGGCGCTATCGGTGTGTGAACACAGCAATACTCATTGCAAGGTTCCCCTTTCTGGAAAACCAGGGACATGAATGGGGAATTCGTTAAAATTCGTGAAAATGTCTGAGAATAGTGATCCAGGGTGTCTACCGGTCATGGAAGTCATGAACGAGTCATGAAATGAAATTCAGGACGTGGAAGTCATGGAAAAGTTATGAAAGTTACGTCAGGGTCATGAAATTTTTACCTTTGATTGATTCACAAAATAGTCACCTTACACGGTCAGTATTACTGACAATATCACGATATTGACAGTTGTTATCCGAAAATCAGGATAATCGTCATTATCGAACATCAATACATCAGTATTGTCCTTACACGATCAGTACTACTGTCTGTATTTGTTGAAACTGACAGTAATAAGGCCCTTGTAATGTCCCCACCGGGTTCCCACTTTCTGGAATGTCTTGGAAATGAAAAAGTGTCAGGGAATTTGTCATAACTCGTGAAAATGTCATGGAATGTGAGGGAATCCATAGTTTGTGATATTGAGTTTCTAAAGATGTTGACTATCGCGACCCTAAATTATTATTATTCCTAATTTTATATGGCAACATAGATTAAAATCTATCAATTAAAGTCAGGGAAATTGAAAAAACCTGGAAAAGTCAGGGAAAATTGATTTACTTTGAAGAAGTCAGGTAAATTCAGCAAGTTAATTATACATTTTACATAAATAATTATTAACAAAAAAAATTGAAACTATTTATGATGAAATTATCAATTTAAAAAAATCTAAATATTGTACATAAATTTGTATAATGTAAGCAATAAATGCAGCAACCCTTGCATTGGTATATATCGTGTTTTGGTCTTTTCAGTGGGCAGTGAGGTCAGGGAAATTTGTTTTAAAATCTGGTAAAGTCAGGGAAGTTGAAAATGTCCTTTCTAGTTTTTTTTAAAGAAGATTCGCTTACTGCGCTTATGGTAGTATTAATGTTTCTAAACATTTCAAAGTCCACGGAAATACAGTACCGTATTCTTGAAATACGTGTATTTCTACAAATAATTGCTCACTAGTATTTAAATTCATTACTTTTGATCTAATCTTGCTAAAGTGCGATTCAGGGCTCGAAAATTAATACATGCACCGTTATCGTGGTGGAATATTGTGTGAAATTTCATGTAAATGTCAGGGAAATTACTGAAAAGTTGTCAAGGAACGTCAGGGAAATCGACTTGAGGATTTGAGCGGGAACCCTTCATTGGTAATCAAATATTTGATTTAATTTGTGCGGATTTTTTATTTTTGAGCTAGAGAAAAATCAATCCTTATAAAAACCGCGGCGGCCATCTTGGAATTCCCCCTATTGTTCTTCCACTCGGATTAATTAAGCTGGCTCATCAGTCACTGCCATCAGTCGTGACGTAGAATCCGTAATTAACGACACTGGGGGCGACGAGTCTGACGTCACGCTGATTGATGGCGCTCCCTGCCTGGCAGCGCCGTATTAAAACGCCATCAATCTGGTGGCGACTGCATGCAAAGGGTGCGAGATTAGCAAAAAATCCAACGAAAATTTACCTTTTTTCTATGACCATGAGTTGTTTGTTCATGGTATTTGATCTGGTAGAAAATTCTGTTTTGGTGCTGGTTTTGTCTGGTTCGGATTTCTTATGTCTTGTCAGGTGTTGTTTGTCTGTCTAATGTTTTCAATGGTTAATTTCTTTCCACTGGTTAGGTTAGGTTTTATTTTTACTGGTTAGGTTTTGTTTTTACTGGTTAGGATTTGTTTTTACTGGTTAGGATTTGTTTTTACTGGTTAGGATTTGTTTTTACTGGTTAGGATTTGTTTACTGGTTAGGATTTGTGTTTACTGGTTAGGATTTGTTTTTACTAGTTAGGATTTGTTTTCACAGGTTGGGAGTTTTCTCTGGTTTTAGGGTGGCAAACAAGCCCTGAAAATCCTAACATATACTAAAGAAATGTCCTTAATGTCCTTTAGTCATAAATATTCCTAAATAAGTCGTAAATGATATCCAAAAATTGAAGAAGAAAATATTGTTCATGACATGGAATGCATATTGGATTAATTGAAGGTTGCCGTGCTTATTTTTTTTTTTACAAAAGTTGTTCTTTTGTTAATGTTTTATAACGTTTATAAATGAATAAAGATTGGAATGCTGCATTCTAAAAACTTTATTCAGAAAAATCCTAAGATAGTTTAACAGTCTACTCTAAAAACTTCCTATAAGTTTCATAACTTGGAATTTGTTTGCCACTCGGTATTTGGTAGTTAAGATTTGTGTTTACTGTTTAGGATTTTTTTCTCTGGGTATGTTTCGCTTGTGTTATGATTGTTTTAACTGTTTAGAATTGGTTTTAACTGTTTAGAATTGGTTTTCACTGTTTAGGATTTGCTTTCACTGATCATGATTTTATTTATCTGGTTAGGATTTGTTGCCGTTGATTAGGATTGCTATTTACTTCGGATTAGTTGTCTCTGGTTAGAATTTGTTGTCATTGGTTAAGATTTTGTTGTCATTGGTTAGGATTTGTAACTTTTTGTTAGTTTTTTTATTTGGCTATCACTTATTCTCACATGTTAGGATTATTTTCACTGATTATCATTTGGCTTCTCTGGTTAGACTTAGTACTGTACTTACTGTCAATGACTAGGCCTTGCTGTCACTGTTTGTTTTCTGTTGCTAAGATTGTTTTGAAAGTTTTCACTGTTTGTTTATCTTTTTCAATGTTTTGATTTTTTTTCTCCAGGTAGGAATTGTTCCACATTTTAAGATTTGCATAGGTTGAGTAGTTTTTTTTTCGGTTAGGTTTTTGTGCGGTGGTTAGGATCTGCTTTCTGCAATCGACATTTTTATTTCACTCTCATTTTTTTCTCTGGTTGAGATTACCTTATCTGGTTGGGATTTTTTATGCCCTTGATGGAGCGTTTTTCGTTGCTCGGGATGTTTTCTGACTTTGATTCTGTCTTTGGTCGCTGGGATGGATGTTTTCCTCTGTGGTTGGATTTCTTTTCATTTGGTTGGGATTTTTTTTTTTGTTTGGTTAGGATTATTTTTTCTTTGGTTGGGATTATTTCTCTTTGGTTGGGATTATTTTTTCTTTGGCTGAAATTTATCTTCTTTGATTGGGATTTTGAGCTGGGCCCTATTTCATAGAACTTGAGGAGTGTGAAGAATTGATGAATCTGACGGATAGCTGTGACGTCTTGAGGATTCAATGTTTCATAAATATATGAGGAGCTGGGGAGTGAAGAGTGAAAGGTTTGATGTATTTGAGGGTAGAAACCTGGTCATGGTCCTATTTCATTAAAATTTTGAGGACTGAGAAGTTGCAGGTTGTGGTGTTGTCGTCTGCTAATAATCCTAATTGCTAATTGTGAATAGTAAAGAATTGAATATAAATCTGTTTCGAAAAACATTCCATCCTCAATCCTCAAAAATTTGTGAGAATTTTATGATTGAGGCATGAGTATAGTGAGTATTTGAGGGGCATAGCAGACTCAGTCCGGTCTTGTTGAGTAGTTGATGAGCCAAATGTGTGTAGAGGTGCACTATACGTTTTGCATTGCTGATGGGTTTGCATATGTTACTTTAAGATAAAACCTCCCAAAATGTGTTACTCGGATTTCCTATCTATTTACGACTCACACGTTAATTGTTTTCCCTTAGCACAGCAGCAAATATCAATAAATGTTAATCCCAGTTTCTCAACTGAACTGTGGATTTTTAAATTATTCCTCAGAATAATCATGACGAGTTTGCGGTTTATTTCATCTATGCTCCTCATGCATTTGTTTATGAAACCCTCCTCAGATTTCTACCCTCATACTCATTACGTTCTTCATTCTTCACTTACCAACTCGTATATTTGTATGATACATGAAATCCTCAATTCCATATGAAATAGGACCCAGGCTTCAATCCTCCAATCCTCACAATTTTTTGCGGATTGGGGATGACAAACATGTATTTGTTTGTGAAACAGTATACTCACACTTCACTCTTCTCGTTCCTCAAAGTTTTATGAAGTAGGGCTCTGGTTGGGATCTGTTCTCCGCCAGGGCCAAAAGGGTACGAGTGAAGCATCCGCCAGGGGGCGTTGCTTAATTAGCCAAACATGGGGATGAAACCCAGCAGCGCGTGACCCGTATCGCCGCGAACCACTCGGCACGAATGACTTGCTCTGATTGGTTATTAGAAGTTTAATTGCTCGAAATCCCTCGGGTGGCGCTCGTAATAGCAGCGCCTTAAGGCTGGAGGCGCCCCCTAGGGACGGAGCTTCTTTTGATCTCGCCTTCCAAACGCCATGGATCAGTGAAGCGACTCGGAATCATTAATTTAGGCAAATTCCGCCGAATTAAGGCTGCACAGTGGCGCTTTTTAATGCGCCAAATTAAGGGAAAACGATGATGAAGCGAAGATCGAAAATGCCGATGCTGGGAATTCTTGAGATGACCCGGAGCTCGAGTTGCTTCGGTGAAGCCATCTAACGATGTTTTTGTTTTAACGAAGCTGCAAAAATTCACTTTCATTCCTTAGCTCCGTCGTTTAATACACGTAGTTTGGGAAGGAATGTTGTACATGTATGTTGGCAAATATCGAAAGTTGCTCGGAAACGTCAACCGATCGCTGTTATCTGCAATATTATGTGCCAGCATGGTAATTTAAACACGAATTTTATCTGAAAATGTTTTGAAAGCTGAGTTAACTGTAAGCGGTATACAAGTGACAAATTTGTGGGTTGTGCATAAAGGAACTGGACGTAGCAGGGTGTCTACCGGTCACGGAAGTCATGGAAAAGTCTAGAAATGAGATTCAAGTCTTGGCGTAATGGAAAACTCTAGAAAATAGATTCAGATCATGGAAAAGTCGTGGAATTTGTCTTTTCATTGATTCGCAAAATACAAATGTCGGCTTAAATGCTTCATTTGTCACCTAAGTGCTAGATAATGTTTCTGAAAATCGCTATTTAGTCATGACTTAAAACTTGAACGTCCTCATATTCTAACAGGCATGGAAAACATTTTGAAGTCATGGAAAAGTTATGGAATTTGCAACGCCAAATCCAGTAGACACCCTGCGTTGAATTACGAGAATGTCCATAAATTAGCAGACACCAAAAGGTTTGAAGAACTTTTGAGCCATTTGGCAAATTTTCACTGGGTACGGTATAACCAATGCATTGCTTTTACATGCTCGTATTCAGGGCACATTGATGGGCTGTACTTCGGAATATGCCCTGCTCCGCCATGGACTAAAAGAATGTGGGCTTCTCCTTGCGGCTCGTAGACTGACAGTGATTGCCCAGCAGTTGGGCAGCTAAATAGTGGTTTTCAAATTGTCGAAAAAAACTCCCACATTTTTAAAATATACGTTCTACACTTTTTGCTTAAGTAGATATATCATCACAGATGATGGATTGTCACACATCATCGCAAATGTTGGATTGTCACACACACAATTGCAAATGATGAATGTGACGCAAAATTCTATAAAAAAAATTGAGTAATGTACACGTATCTACTAATGACTAATGAACCGCCATAGGCGTCATTTTTTGAAAACTTTGTGAAAATCTACAGCAGAAATACTCGATTTTAAGCGTGCGGTGTATGTTCCTTAACAATTGGATCACAGGATCAGTAATAACGCCATTTAAAAAATAATTGATGTAACGAGGGCAATATTAGACAATAGGCAACATTTTTAGAAATACTAAATTGCAAATGGATTTTAACTGACACCCTGGATTCCAACATGCCCATTTGCAACCACTGAAAATGTACCACGAACACAGTTGATCTTCACACTGTATCTCAGGTACACCAGAGAATTCCACTAATGTACCAAACGTACCTAATTGTACATTGGAAGCATTTAAGAATGAAGTTTGACTACTTCTTCCCTGTCAGGGTGCTGCTTTAAACCCCACAGGAAGGCTGGACAGAGGAGGAAATAAGCTAGTTGAAATATGAGAAAAACGCTCGCAGGAAATTTCAACAAAATGAAAAATTGATGAAGAAAATCATCTGTGTAAATACCGAATGCTGTCCTCTACAGACTCGCAATCTCAGCGCTGTTCAGGCTTGGAGTTACGGAGTCCCAATCTGTTGCCTCCAACCGCTGCAGGACAACCTTAATTAGCGAAGGTCGAAAGTAAGCCTTTGGGATCTTCAGTGGTCTTAGTTCCGCCATTCACCAGGGCTTTTTAAAATCTTTCGCTGAGCTATTTTGCATCTCTTGCTAATGAAATGTCCAGGCCTTCGGGCTGATTAATTGAGTCGCATTTCAAGAAGCGACGACACTATGCCTAATGAACGGATTCATCGCTAATGACCGGAAGCGGACCAGGAAAACGAATTAAGTAACAGCCTCTCATTCGAATTTCGGAGCATTTTTCGAATTTTCCCATCCACTTTCCATGGTTGCCATGGCAGCCCAGCGACAGCTTCCTCGGAGCGCAGCGCCATCTAGCGAGCCCTTGGGGAGACATTAACCTGTTGGATGCTGATGGTGTATTTTTGATACTAGATAGTTTCAGCTACACGTTAATCGAGGACGCGAACGCCGATTTCTTACACTCCTGGTCAAGATAAATGAACACCTTTTCGAGCGTGAAAAACGGACATAACTTAGGACATTAACGTTTTTT
>JAQGAF010004143.1:0-15197 GCA_034687865.1 Kryphioiulus occultus
TTTGGTGTGGAACCGTGTCGAACGCCTTTGCAAAGTCAATGAATACGGCATCAACTTCCCGTCCCAAGTCTAGGATTACCTGAATGTCGTGTGCAAACAGGGCCAACTGTGTTTCGCAAGATCGACCCATTCTGAAGCCATGTTGCGTGTCCGTGAGCAATGCCTGGCTATTTAAGTGGTCAATAACGGCCTTGAAATGGTTTGCTGAGCTGGGATCTTTTGAATACAAATCAAGATCAGGATGTAAACCAAGCCTTTCAGCCAGTGGAGACAATATGTTACCTTGATAATCATTTTCAAATGTTACACTATTTAACTCAAGAACATAATATGCAATCAAATTAAGAAATTTCTTCATCACTCATCAGCCCATTATTTCTAGAAGGTGACCAGAGAGTATCCAAAGTGTACAAGAAGTCATAACTTTCTGTGAAGAATCGAAAATGGTATGCCTGATTTAAACGAAATAGGCGTCAGGCAATGACTGCCAGCCTACGATCCGTTAGGAGAAGCTCACTTTCTCAGTGTGTCAATGGCGGCGCGAAGCAACAGCAGGGCATTTACCGTAGTACAGCCAACAATCCTGGCATTGCAATTGCCAAGTTTTAATTAATGTGTAACGTGAAAATTGTTTAGGATTTCACAAAACTAATCCTTAAGAAGTTGGTTACACATCTGCTGGAGATAGCAAGAGACCAAGATGTCGACCAATCTTCACATCTTGCGAAGCGATTAATAAATAACGGCTTAGCATGTCTCAGGTCTCTACCTTGAAATGTCCTACCGTCTGACTTCTAGGCGAATAAGATTTTGCCATGCATTTTCTTGTCAAAAATATCCTGAAGGGCCATGCCATAATGGCGGTTTGTCTAGTCTGGGATAAATTGAAAGCCCTGCGTGTGGTGAGACATTGTCGCTTCTGGAGACATGGCTATGTTGGTAAGCCAGAAATGCCTCTTGTTCTCTTTATTCCATCAATCTCTTCCATATTGATCTCCGAAGATTTGGCTTGGTTCCTCGCAAATTTATCATCGGAAGTCAAGGAAAAGTCCTCAGTGCAACTGCGAAGTAAGGTCGCATGCAAAATTAGAAAATACTGCCTGTATTCCCACGATACTGTTGATTTAGGTCTTGGAAATGCAACTGGCCCAAAAAAGCAATTAAGTGAAACGTTGAGCAGGAGCCTCCAGTCGTCCTTTTTGAGCGAATTACACCTTGCTTCGCCTAGCAGAAGAATTACACCTAATTTGCATACATTGCAATAAGCATATTAGTAACATATTTTATCGCTAGGGTGAACACATACGCCAAATTCACCCTTGCCTACCTACTTACACAACTAACTTGAACACCCTGACTTGTCTCGTTTGAAATTTATGTATGTCTAGAATTAACTTAATATCGAAAACGCTAAGCAAACCATTTACATACTTCTGTAAAAGAAAATCAATGCCTCGTCAACGTCATAAAACATCCGATTTCAAGTTAATCAGCTTATTCCAAAACAATTGCCGTACCAACATAATGCGCATTTTTCTTATACTTTTCTTTTGATGTTATTGACTATAATTTGATTAATTCCTTAATCACACAAATATAATAAAGGCATTTTGTATCACACAAAAAAATTCAATTACATGCAATTCGTGAATGGGTAATAATATTGGGAATTGCATACATACATGTACATGTATGCTGTAAAGTGCAAAGAATGGACGTTTACTTAGGTTTGGGAAGCTGGGGCACTCCTTTTAAGTTTCATGAAACAAGTACATGAAGGGCATCTACTCATTGCACGTGATGAACTGATTACAAATTACTTGTAGACTTCTTGTCAATAAAATAACACACTATTTGTATTTAGAAATACATGTACAGGCACGAACTGTTTTTATTTTTCAATCTCATAAATTGTTTCTCGTATAAATATTTATTTTTGATGAAAACGGTTTTTTATCGAAATATTTTCCAAATGGTTGCAAGATGTTCATCGAAATGATTTAAGGACGTATACGGCCTTATCTTTGATGTGCACTTGTTCCTAGAATTGTTAGTTTGCTGTATAAAAAGCTCATCTTTGGGTAAATAGTTTAAAGAAGAAAAAGTTTTATCTTAAATATTGTTGAGATATGCAAGATTGGGTTCCTGATAAAAATTATGATCGATGTTGACTTTCGCGTCTACAGGGTGATCCAAAACAACGGGAAATTTTAACCTTTGTACCATTAATTTAAATTACAGTATATCATATTGAAGAGCATGAAATGTCATTTCCAAATTACCTTATAACCTACATATTACTTGATAACTTGCAGACGAATATGAGAAATTGTGTCTGCTGTGTTGCCAGGTCTTTTCTACGCATGCATTTGACGCCATTTAATAAACATTGAGAAATGGACTGGTTGGTGAATAACATGCTCATGTTTGGGCGCAGTTACCATTTTTTAAATACATGTTTGATTTGGCGGCATTAGTAATATTGTTCACCGCTATACAGTGCTCCATTGCAGAATCGAGAAATGTCGATTTTTATGAAGATCGAATCGGACTCGTCATTGTAGTGAATGGTGATTTCGATTCGATCTATGGAATGCCTTTTTTATCCTCATCCTAGTTATACATGTACCAGGTTTCGTACCGTCAGGGAACCTCGGGGAAATAAAATGTGGTCAGGGAAAACATCCAACATTTTTTTAATTTTTTGACGTATGGAATCAAAAAGAGGGTGCAAAAAGCTGCACACTAGACCGAGAAGTGTTGCAGTTGCACAGAAAAATACAAAAAATATAGTTAATTGTAGTGCTGCAAATAAAGTTAATTTACTTACATGTTACATTTTTATTGATATGTGTGGGAAATTAATTAGATTTGGTCAGGGAAAGTCAGGGAAATTGAGTTGCAAATTTTGATATGAACCCTGCATACATAATTGGTAAATGGCATTTAATGTGAAGTAGTCAAAATAAGCGTACACGGTTTGAAAGGTTTTATTGTAATTACCTTTGTAAAATTTCCCATTTTTTTTAGCCCGCCCTGTACATGAATTCAGCATGTGTCGATAATTATATTCTTTAAGAATGACTTCATCGAAAAGTATCCCAATAATTTGACCACTAATGTGAACGCTATTGTACAGTACATTGGACATTTCGGGACGTCCTGTTTGAGCACTTAATGCTTTCTCGGTCTCCGGATGTCCGCATTTATTTTCAGGATATTGAAATGGATGCCGTATCGCTGCAAAGAATACTGCTTTTTGTTGTGCAAAGCAACTTACAAATCGCATCATGGATAGGATGCCAGCAGTAAATAAATGTCTCCCTCAGCAGAGCGGTAATGCCATGGCTTTTTCTTCGGAATTTTATCAAGCCATAGATTTCTTGCGGCTTAAAATTAGATTTAGGGCATGATTTGTGGGGCAATAGAGGAGTAAATAAAGCAACCTCGCGTTGTGAAAACGGCCCCTTTTGCCCATTAATGTATATAGGTATGTTTTCCCTTCTCCGCGGGCTTATGTAACTTTTATGAATGTTCGCAAAATTTAAAAAAAATAAGGTGCAGACCTTATTTTTTTTAAATTTTGCGAACATACACGATGGGTAAGATACTCTTTAGCAATTGCCAAATAAGGTTTGCCATACATTTTCACGATCGTTTTGCAGCTTTAAAAATGTTCTATTACGTGGAAGTGCGTGCTATAAACAATATGAAACGCTGCTGTCCTTGTGCTGTTTCTTCAATGTGGAATGGCCCGCAAAAAAGAGCAAATGCTTTTTAAATACACGCAGTTTAGCCGAATTTCTGACAGGTCTTTATGGCGCTCTTGGTCACCAATAGCTTAAAAACACATTGTGTGCTTAAAGATTGGCTTTAAGGATGCTTAAAATGTGGAGCCTTTCCGCCGCTGTGTAAAGGTGGGCTGGCAGATATTTTTTATCCAATCAAAGGAAACAAAGTTCAGAGGTTATCTGTGTGAAAAAAAAGCTTAGTATCTTCTGACTTTTTGAGGGAAACCTGTAGTTCCTAGCCTTGAATAGTAGCTCCAGTTCAAATTTAGCAGTGCTCCTACCCCCTGTTCTAATTTTGTATCTCAGACATAAATATGGAGTTTCTGCTACCTTTGCCGTTATTTTGCGCTTATTATATTTAGCTTCGTTACGCCATTTGCTAAGTTATTTATTGACGTAAAGGGGTAATTTTATTTGCCATGTAAGCATCAATACATCATTTTCCCTAAGTTATTAATGAGCAGCTTGTGGCAGTTTCTCTGGAATTGCTTGTTCAGGAAAGGAATTTACTTAAAAACAGCCGTCTTGATTCGATCATAAATCTGTACCTACAGTAGCGCTAAAATTTGGACAGTAAGCATTTTTCTAATGTACTAATTGTATTAGTGAGGGCAAGTGATCTAAATTCACACAGATTATTTACTGTTTGTTGATTCACAAAATCATCCTGTTGAAAGAAGTGTAATTGCCAGTGAATCATAACATACAGTATGACAGTATGGGACAACAGTGGTTGGCAGTAAAGCTCCAGGGGCAGTTTTACACCATTTTATTACTTTTTGGGGTTTTGTACATAATGCAATAGATAAAATGAAATGCGTTTCGGAGTAAATGGAATGACCCTTAAAATTAATTATAAGGTCAACGATCACTTGACCATTGGATTGTCCATGGCCTGAATGCTTGCATTGCCCATGGTCAATAACCTACTGTAGGGTAGCTGCACCTATACACAGCCACAATCCAGTAGTCAACCACTATGTACTAAAAAGACTTATGGGTTAATTTCTCGTGTTAATTAACCACTGCATATATGGAATGGAAGTGACTGAGTACCAGGATGTGGTTAATTATCACAAATTCACACATTGACAATTATAAGTGTTTTAGTACATAGTGGCTGACTATAGGTACAGTTACTCCTATAACACCAATCAACTTCAATTTACATTCAGGTAATAAGGAATAAAAAATTCCCCTTCAAAATCATTCTGACTCACCCGGTATATGCCAACAAAATACTTGTAATGGCCCGTGGTTGTATTTTACGTGCCAATTCACCATCTATTTTGCATTATTTTTAAATTGAATATTTTTTAACGAAAGGAATAGCCGAAAGGGATGACATGCATCTTTCTTCCTTGGAGAAAATATATTTATTTCGTGCACATGGTTTAGTTTAAAATTGATATCATTGCAGGAAAAGGGATTATCACAGATTTTCAGGGCGTCTGTACCGTGGCCCAGACAAAGCTCATTTAGAATATTTTTCAGAAATAAATTCTAACAGGTCGCTGTGATGAAAGAATCACACTTAATCCCTTTCAAATTAGTCTACACCGTTTCAAATGTGCCGTATTTATGGATTAGTTTGGCTTTTCAGGTTTTGATATTAGAACGCTGTTCAACGCATAATAAATACATGGATTAGAAGAAAGCTAGACGGACAAAAAGCGTTTGAATTTTTAGTAGCTTGGGTAACTATTTCTAATGCCGTTGATATGAGTATTGAGACGGTTTTTGCTAGCACATAAGAAAGTGTTTAATATCCAACGCAGATGTGGGCCGTTTCAAACATGTATACCGTTAGAACCGAACAACGATGTAGTATGAATATCGAATTGAGCATTAAAGCACAATTTTGAATTTAATTAAATTTGAATATTAACAGAATATAAGATGAGGAAGCACTGGGCTATCTTATATTTAAGCCAATTTTGAATGCCTGGAAGGAGAAAGTAAATTATTATGAACATGCATAAATGCATAGCTCGCAAACTACTTAAATGCACCCTTAAAACTGCACCAAAAGTTAATTGGAATCAGATATACTTCAGTATAGCCCCTACTCCAGCATAGACCCTAAAACGGGTTTCTCTGGCAACTTGGGACAGCTAAATGAGAAATTATGGTCCTATGCCATACACAGCGGCTCAAAGTGTGAATGATGCAACTGCATTCAACTGCAGAATCTATACAGTTAATAATCTTAATTGTAAAGGAACTATAATTTGAAAGTTGTTAATAATTCTATATGTATTTAATTACATATCAATGAACAAATAAAAACCATTGATGCATAAAATTAATGAAACGTTAAAATATATTTCAACAAATCAATGTCTATACCGAAATCAGTCTTTTATTCCTTTGCAATTTACTTTTGGTTGTTAAACCATTCTTTCGTCTGATGTCCTGCAGAGGATTTGGATACGATTGCACAAGTTTTTTTTAATGTAATCTAGAGTGATATTGTTCCTTTCTTCTTGTAGCATTTTTCTGACTCATTTTTGTTGGAAATTGATTGTTATCTTATTTCCATCTACAGTTTGGCCCACATATATTTTTGTAATTATTAAGTCTGGTGATTGAGGCGGTGTTTTAAGGACTTTTTGACAATTGTACAGGCCACCATTCATTGACATACATGTATGAGATGGGTATGTTTTGGATCATGATCTTGATAAAGCACAAACTCATCATTAATATTATTTTTTTTCTGCAGTACCCTTTAAATTCATTGATAATATATCGAGGTAGATGTGCTTGCATGTAAAGCCTTCGAAGAAGTGTAGGTTTCCTTTCTCCAGCCGCTGATAAGCAGACCCATACACTTATTCACCACCTCAGTATTTGACAGTTGGTCGAATATTTTGTTTTTTAAGTTCCTCGCCAGCTCTTCTCCATACATCACAACGCCCATCTGATTCAAATATATTAAATTTACTTTCATCAGTAAATTGAACCTTATTCCAGTACTCTGGATCCTTTTGTAAGTGCTCGTCTACAAACTGTTATTTACATGTAACTGTTTGATTGATGGCTAGTTCCTGGCCACTCCCATTTAAATTACTTTTCCTGAAAACAATTCACACATCCTCAGTACTAACATGTTTATGCAAATGTTTCTCAACTGCAGCAGCAGGATTAGAAGCACTTAATTTTTGTTTCGTCATTTGTTGCAGAATCCACCATACTACAATATAGTACATGTACATGTATATGTATATTTGGCTCTTTCAACTTTAATATTAATTCAATGATCCAGTTTGTACCTCCTGATGATATTCTGGATGGTTGAGTGACTTTGAGCTATTTCACCTATCTGTTTGATGGATTTTCAATTATAATGGTGGAAAATATTCTACTGAAATTCATTTAATGTTTCATGTGAAGTCCATATACAGACTAATTCATAACATTTGTAACATTTGAAATGTTCCAGATTCTCCTATTATAACATGAACTTTTTACTGTATCATTTTCACTTTGACATTGATTTGCTTAAATATTTTTTGTCTGTTCATTAATTTTATGCATAGATGGTTTTTGTGTTTTGCATTTTGAAATCATATTTCCCTTTTAAATTTAGCTTCTTAACTGTAGATGCAGTAGTTGAATGCAAGTGTATCATTTTCACTTTGAGCTACTGTATAAATTTCAAAAGCTAGGACAGGTTTCACTTCGTTGATTCACCAAATCACATTATTTCAAGGCACTCACTTTTAGATCATGAGTGTATTTCAAAACATTTATTGCGTGTTATGCTACTGTTAGAATATCTATACAGTAACAACAGCCAGACGGCAGTAAGGCTATTTCGTAAGATCGAATGTTGGAGCTTAAGTAAATATTTGACTTGAACTAAGAGAGAATTCTGCCTAGCTTCACGTAATATGGATTTCTCGTAATTTCTTGTCTAAGACAGTGAAGCATTCCAACTGGAAAATTGCCTGCTGTCATCCCTAGATTAATGTCTCAGGACCCAAGTCCTTCGACCTCTCGATTGCAAAAGAAAAGCAAACCTCGTAACGATCGCCATATCAATTTCTGGGTGGTCGTATTATTCATAAGTTAGACTTCAAGGGTGTCAGCCTGCTGGAAATCGACTCCTAAGGCTACGTATATATGCTTGAAATCTTCAATAACACGACAATAAATATAAGAAATAGAAGGAAACAATCAAAATAATGTAGCAGTAATTTGTTTTGCTCGCTCTTAACACAACCCATGTCAAAAGTCCTGCAACACGCCAAGTTTACTACAAGTAGTACCGTTCGGATATGGGGACAAATTACTGGAAATTGAAATGGAAGAAAAATTTCAAAAATGTCGAATATGAAAGAGCTGTTTGTTAACTCTAAAAATTACATGTACTCAAAGTTTAAATTAAAACACAAGTTTTCACAAAGATATTTCATAAAATTAAAACATTGTAATGACAAAAGTCTTACAACCCAACAATGTTGGGTAAAAAGTCCTGAAACAAATTTTGTACTATCACCTTTATATTTCAAAACAGCATCAATCCGATGTGGTATGATGTTATAAGTTCTTCACATAAAACTATCCCTGTACATTATTAAATTTGGTAATTATTGCAAACGCATAGAAACAAGGTTGAAAAAAATTGAAGACGGAATTATTTTATAAAAAAAATTATGTTCAAAATTCTCTGGAATTCAGTCTAACTTTGACGACTAGTGACACCACAAAAGGGAATTCTTTATCGACCGCACATGTAATCCGAATTTTAGTAAGCCTGTTTGCAAACAAAAAAAACCGCAATAAAAAATCTATAAAATGAAATATGAGCAAAAAATTCTGAAGAATTGATACTAGACGTCGTCCATCTTAGGCGTGTTTACCATAATTGCAAACCACGAAAACCGCCAAATATGAAAAAAGGCAGTAATGGACAATACATAGAATGCTGAAATTTGGTACACAGCATAATTACGGGGGACATTGACTTGTAGGCTACATTCTATTAATTCTAGATCTATGTCGTGTCCTTCCTAGTCAATAATATCTTAAAAAGTGGTAAAAATGCATTCGAAACTGGCAACGTAATACATTCATGTATATACAATACATATACATACATTCACGACCAACGTGCGTTTGGTAAAATGTAATATTTCTCGAATACATCGATAGCAATTGTCCTTTTTATGTTTTCTTTTTGTTTATCCTAACAAACCTAATCTACCATATCCTATCCTAATTGCCCGTGAGGATGTACATTATATAAGTTGCATTGTTAAATGATACCAACATACTGAAACAAGTTCAAGTACATGTACATGTATGCATGCACTATAATTTAGCCGTTGTTGATATCTCAAAGTTATATAGAAGTTTCCAAATTTCTATTAGAATGTATGAAACTGCATATACAGCAAAAACATAAGTCACTATAGTAGTAGTTCATTTTTAATGCTAGGATTGAAACAATGAATAAAAAATAAATAAAAGCAACCTGAATGGTTGACATGGTGTCTGAAAGGCAGAACAAATACATTTTATTTGAAATAGCAGTCGAGCCATGATTAAAAAGGATATTTAACGTTCGAAAAACAAACTTGAAGAATTAAAATCCTGGTAAAAATTTGTGAAACCCATACATTTTCTGGAAATTTTCCACAAAATACCTTGAAAACCTATAAAAGTCAGGGACATTTAATTGAGGATTCAGCCAGCCTGCTTAACCAAAACTAATCTAAAAATCTATGTTCTTTATTTTGCCTGCCCTAACTCCACGCAATCACTGCCAGCATTGGAGCATTTAGGGGAAGCCCACCTTCTCAGTGTCTATACTGGAGAATGTCACCAACAGGGACTATTCTGGTGTGGGTAGAGCTTCTTGATGGTTGTTTCTGGGTAGTGAAACCAAATTTTGGCACGGCAATTCTGCTGAGGGTTCAGCCCATGGCCATCCCCAAATGGCTGGTCCACTTCTGCAAATTTGCATTCAAATTAGTGGTCATTTGTCACGTCACGTTTCACAGTGGTATTAGTTTCCTGTTTTCATTTACAGTCTGTCGAGTATGTAGACAGTTGTTTATTGTTTAGTTGCGTTCTCGTGCAGCTGATGGCTGGCATCAAACACTTTAGTTATGCTATCGATTCAGAGTTGTTTATCATTTGGTTTTTGACATAGTGACCCCCCCAACTAAACGGATAATTGTTTGCCACCCATCAACTGACTGTTAGTGCTTTGCAAAGACACCAGCCTGGGAACGGCTCCATTTTTCTTATTCGTACTTAGGTGGCATTGCATTTTAACATCGTGCCTGGCAAACACTAACTATTCACCCCTCCCTTTCTAATGTAATTACGTCCAACTTTGATAACCCACCCCTTACAAAAATTGTAGATATAATTTTAGTTAATTTCTAGTATCCAGTAGGTAACAAGGCATTTTTATGGTGTATTATTGGTATTAACAATTGACAACCTTGTAAAAGAAACATATGATGGTTTCTTTAAGGTTTCATTATTGGTTGTTGAAAGGTTTCCTTTATGTTCAAAGTATTTCAAAGGTTGCCAATAGGTTTCCAAAATGTAGTACACTGCAAGGTATACCCTTCTGAAACCTATGATAGGTATTTTTTGCACCCGATCAAACATATTTCAAACCTGTTGAGACACATTTCTGGTAACAAAAAAAATACAAAAAATGAAAGCTTACCTACTAGCACCTTTAAAAATACCTTTCAATTTTTTGTGAGGGCCCCCTCTCATTAAACTATTAAAAATGTAGGTACAACTCGCCTCATAATAATATCACATATCCACGTGCTTACAATACAATCGCGGGAATAGAACATCGACACGTCGTGTCAAACACACACTTAAACATATTTTGAAAACTTGAAAGTTCAAATTTCTGGCGTTAAATATCCATGCACACTGATAATGTTGTGAATAGTTCCAAGAGGTTTCATCATGTGATGCCATCTATAATATAAAGAGATTGAAAAAACACATTTTTGAGGGTAGTAACAGATTGGGTGGGCCGGTTTCAATTACGTTAGTGCCAAATAAATCATGTTTAATGGGCTTTCATTTAGGACAACTTAAGGCACCTGGTATGGATTGCCATTGGAAATAACTAAGCTGGGGGGAGGATGTGGGTCACTGCCATTTGCAAATATTTTATAAATGGTTTCCCCTATGGTTGATAAACATTCCACCAGACACCATTTCTCTATCGAATATCGTTTTTATTGTAATCAAGGTAGAAAGTTTTTAAATGAACACCCTATATAATTGAGGGTTTATAATACAAAAAGAATTAAATTAGTTTTAAAGTAATTAACGGTCATAACCCCATCGTTATTTTTCGGGAACTCTGGAATTTGTTTCGGTTAGATGACTTATCTGTATTGAGGTTAGGTTGGGTTAGATTAGGTTCGGTTGAACATGTTTAAAGTGGCAACTTTTTACATCAACTGAGTAAATTACAAAAGCAAGGTTCCGAAAAGGGTGTTCATGAAGTCTTATCACTCATTATAAAAATGAATTTAAAAAACTGCTAAATGGTACGAGGAAAATTTGTTTTAAATGTATACATGTCAGTGCTGTAATCGCAAGAATCGAAAATGACATTTACATGTACAATGTATATTATTCAAGTGTATGAAATAAACGACGAGTTCTTTAACAATCTTATAAGATTTTTTCATCGTAATTCAAGTCTTTTTTAAATTAATTTTTGTACTGATGATAAGTCTTTATGATTACGTACTGTATGCTGGTACACTGGCGAAAATCAGAATCAAGATATATACCTATGTAAATGTATTTTGAATAAATAAACAGTAGATATCCACGGAGTTATTAAAGACTGAATCAGATGGAATGCTTGGGGCATTTTGACAAAGAAAATGACCCAAGGAATACTAGTAGATGAATGGCAACAAAAAGTTTTAGTTAAAAATGTTTATGCTTATCTTTTACAAGATACTGCACATGCATGCAACGATCATTTTTGAAAGATGCACATGTATAAAATGATCTTAAGACTTCATGGAGACGTAAAATTCTTGCGCATAAAATGGATTTTGCATGTTGGGAAAGTGCTAATTTAGAAAACATCCAAGCATTAATCCGCGTTTTCCGTTGTTTTATGAATTCAAATACATGTACGTTTCATTCAGGCTTCCATGTTGTTATATGTGCATGGCCTATACACATAATTAATGCAAATTAAGTTAAACCGACTATTAATTAGACACAAAGTAGTTTTAAAGCAATGCTGATGAAAATGTGTTGACATTGTTACAATCATTTTTCATGATCACGAACCGAGCAACGCGGATGCATTTGATAATTTTCCCAGTTTTTATAATCTTAAAACAGGTACCAAGCCTAGCTACATCGGGTTTTAAAACTTGTGCATTATTGATTCATTATTCAGTTTCTAGTTGGATAATTTAGTGAAATGGAGTTTGTCTTAATTCGTGAGGAACTTGTTTTGCGACATTTCGATTTAAAGAAGCGTTAATGCAATGTAATTACCATAACCGCTTAGCTAATAAGGGGGAATTAATTTAATTAATCAAGCTAAGTTCATCAGAAAATTAATTCACCCAGAGTTTGTTTTCATGCTTGACAACATTCTGACAAAATATATCACTTATAAAAGCAGTTGGCGCCCTAATAGGATAGTTATTTATACCTATAATGCTTTAACAATCTGTTAAAATAACTCAATTTTTGTTTACATAAACATTTAGATATTGCCACTTTGCATGATGATAAATTGAGTATAACATAGCGCCATCAATTGTTCGTCGGAAAAATGGACATTTTCAACAAAATTTGTGCTTGTTATATACGATTGGAAATTTAGTCATTGGAATTAATTTACAAAAAAAATTACAACAGCTAGAAACATACGTGTCATTCGCGTCTCCTAGATAGGCGGTGTTGAAATATTCTAGTGTGGATCAAAAATTCTTGTTATTTATTCTATGAGAGTCGAATAAAAAATTGAAATATGCAAAACTTCTAGTATTGATCCACCCTCATACATATTTTGTACGTATTTAGAACGGGGCATATACCGAATTATACCAGTACGTTATTTTGTCCAACCACTTCTCAACAAAAAATCATTCGAAAGTGGTCATTAGGATAAAAAGTCCCATTTTGTGACCCCCTACCCAATCTCGGACGTCGTTTATGTATGGGCAGAAAAATGACGTTAGCCAACAAGTTAATGAATTCAAAAAAGATCCAGCAGCTGTTGCGTTGGTACGATTAAATCTGACAACATATGTTAAAAATAATATAGGGTATAACAAGTGGATATATGTAATTTAATTTTAAATATATGTACAGTATAGTTATAAATGTACAAGGACGTCTATTTAATAAGGTGAATAGTGTTGCCAAAAGCTCTACCCAAATTTAGCCTCTTTGCGGTGCACTTTTTGCACCCAAATACGTAATGGGCAATGTCAGTGTTATTATTCTGTCCATAATATTACCTTTGCTTCATTCTTAAACTAGTAGCTATCTCCGAATTGGGTCTTAACAACTAAGGATGGAAACATAAATGACTCGCACATGCCATTAATGCCAATTTAGCTGTGGCAGCACGCATAATAATATCCTCTATAATGGGCAGAATGTTACAAAGTGATACCGAGCACCAGCCGTTTATTTCATGAACGTCTTAAACGCATAAGGCGAGTGTTTTAACGTGTTATTATAAACTGAGATTGATTTACGTCCGTTACGTGATACTACTAAGAATAGGGATCGCATGGTTTTCAAGGAAATATAAAAGCACTGTAATTTATTTATGCAATTCGCGAAATCGTATTGGGGTTTTATTGACTATTGGGCCATTGGGTTACTTTGTTATTTGTATAAGTACTGTATTACTTTTAATAAGGAAAAACTAATTTATTTCGTGATGAAATCATATGGACTCTTAGATGGACAGAATGAATTACTTCTACCATAAAACGCGTGGGTGAATATAGCAGTATATATTATACATCGTGCTGATAAAATTGGCTGCACCGAAAATCGTATAAATGTTTTTGGCATTTAAAATACGTAAAACTGACAATAGAAAAAATCTCGTTAAGATACGAGAAAGCTTCCATTATGCGCTGTTTGGATGATGGATGACACAAATCTGCAAATTAGGTGTTCTTCACAAAATGCTAAATTTGGCCTTACTACGGAATAGTCCCTGATTTTATCTTGCCCTTTCAAAACACTGTAAATTAGGTAGGCTTCTTCTAACAGCTAGTAAGCTGACAGTGATTGAATGCGGTTAGGGCAGGTTAGAAAAATCAATACACGTTTAACGTAAAAAAGAATAAATAGCGACAGATAGGATATATAGGTGTCATTCTTGCATACAAGATAAGTAGCGTTGCAATCTTAACCGTTAACAATTTTGTGCATATTTGGAGCAGGTACTAATCCTTGGTACATCCAAATATTTTTTAATAGTGATTTTTTCACATTTGAAAAAAATGTTGTTAAGAACAAGAAAATGTGTAGTTAGAATATGATAGGTTGTAAATAGTTAGTGCGAGTTAGAGGCAATGGCAATTAAGTTGACGATATTTTGGGGAACTGCCGTGGAACCGCCCAAATAAATCAAAGCAAGTTGTCTAAATCATGAAAGAATTCCATATTCGCCAATCTGCGACATTATTGCTTATTACAAATTAAAATTCGTGAACGGAGAGAAAGCTTATGCTCATTTTATGGCGATGCCTAAGCAACACTAAGCATGGAAAAGATATTCGAAAAAGCCTGCTCTTTGGGGAATGGTGGATTGTTCGAGAAAGCATTACAAGCTGGAATCATGATACTGCAATGTCACATTCTTCTGGTTGACCAAATTTATTCGCAGCCTGCCACAATTTGCGGAGCCAAAAACCGACGACTGAGAGAGGAATGTCGCTCCTGAAGACAAACACGAGCAAAGACAACGCTTTGGTTCCTGACATGCTTCAGTGTTTACCCAAACGTGATACTGTCGATATGCCAACAGATATTGACTCAACCGCACGCCATGTAAAGTGCAACGACGCAGATGCCATCACATTGGCAGGTACAGAATGTCATACTGACAGTTGCAATTGTCGCCAATATGACAGATTGCAGATCAAAGATAGGGCAGCTGCTGCCACACCAGAGGATACAGCTGTATGACCAGGGGCAGATCCTGCGTGTGTTTTTAACGGTATCCCGAATGACACCTAGAAATGTACCGCTAGCTAGCTATAGGCACTTTTTTGTTGTTATTCTAGATCTACGCTTCTTCCCAGATCTGTTTAAATTTGGGTAAAGTGGTTTTTCTTTGGGTATAGACACACGTACCTAGGAATAACTTAAAATTTTCTGCGAAAGTGAACAGTAGCATGA
>JAQGAF010004144.1:0-15195 GCA_034687865.1 Kryphioiulus occultus
TTCATTCTTTTGCGTGTTTTAAAAAACATAGTATAAAGGAAAATTTCTTGCTGTGAGAATCTAACTTTCCCCTGCCCGGGCTATCCGTCTTCACCTTAACACTTGCTAACTGAATTTGTTGGCTAAATGATTATACTACTGCCAGTCAAGATTACAGGCAAAGCTTTAGTACACATGCAGTACATGTAAATGCATGTCGATCATTCTTTCTGTCAAAAGCGTACAGTTTTGACTGCATTTGAACTTCCTATCTGATTTTTTTTGCTCGTTGATTATATTACCAGTCAAGATTATAGGCAAACCTTAACTAGCACAAGCAATCTTTTTCCGCAATCTTCTTCCGTGCATGGATCGCGTGCTACCAATGGTTGACAACCTTTGGGTAATATTTTCTGATTTCCCAACCTGTTAAAAGCATGCAGTTTGATCTGAATTAAACTTACTACATTGCAGTTTGAATTTTTTTGGTCGATGATTATATTGCCAGTTTATTGATTATCGACATTATCGTTTATTTGATTATCGACAAAGCTGTACTGGAGTAAGCAAACTTTTTTGAATCAGCCTGAATGAAAGCGGGATCCATGGCTCATATGCTACCAGTGATTGCCAACTTGTGGTTTATTAGGGGTAGTCTGCCAGCATGTCCACTGTATTCGATTTTCACTGGTATTTCCGCTTGAATTTCTTACGGGAGGGTCCCATCAACCATATTGCGGTGAAACGCAACGACGATCGCAGATCCACGAAAACCATCGAGGGCGTAAAGTGGTTTGGCACCTAAAAAGAATAAACGAAATTCAACGTAAATCAGGCGGAAGATGCCAATTATAATGAATTATTTCCAGCTAATCAGGCTTTCCGTGCAGCCTCCCTAAAGTTTTCTCTGACTTCTTGGCTGGTTGCGTCAACTTCTTTCAGCGTGAAAATTACGAATGAAAAACGCGACCAGCGTTGAAATTGCGGGCTATGTAGCGAGAAACTCCTTCCTCCATCATGTCAGCCTCCGATTAATGTGAAAATTCGAAACACTGCTGCAGCCATACTGACACTTTCATCGTGGGCCACATTGGTACCAAGATTTTTTCAACATACAAGTCGGGGATTAATTTTACACATTTCACATTTAGTTTTCGCGTTCTGTACAATCAGCACTGCTTTGAAGTAGGGATTTCATCACGGCCTTTAACTGGTTAAGTTTCGTTAAAGCTGGTTGATGAGACGATATGTGATCGCATAGGCACATTTCCCTAAGTAAAACCGTGTGCAAATTACATTCGGATCAAATTTGTGAACCCTAAATGGTAAATTTTGAACGTCAGACACTGTGATATGACTGAAAAAGGTTTAATTTATTAAAATGCCTGCTCAGGTTTTACTTTTAGCAATACACAATAGGCAGGTATAATTTAAGATAATCCATGGTTACGTTTTCCTATATTTCAACTCGAATCGTTAGGTAGATTTTATATCTACAGTAATTCTAAGTGTGTCGGAATTGAAAAATAAAACGTTACACCTGAGTAGCTACACCTGAGTAGCCGACTTTCTTTTATAGTCTATGCTAAATGCGCACAAAACAAACAAAAACCTTAAAAAATAATAAAAATAAAATCCTACAGCTAGCAAAGGTGTCATTGAACTCCACTTGACGAGTGGAATGCATAAAACATGCGCATGCAGAGCTAGACTATAGTAAACAGGATTCAGACTGGACCTGGAAACCTGGAAAGTAATTGGATTTGTTACTAACTGGGAAGCCTGTGAAAGCCAGGGGAATTTTGAAAGTTGTTTCAACAAATCAGAGGATTTTATCACTTTGAATTACAATTTCAATCCAGAAAGTATTTCAACTATCAGTTCAGAGTTCTCCGAATTAAAAATCCAAATTAAAAAAGTACATTATTAGAGATGCTTTGATGTTGTGTTAATTGATTATACAAATTCCAAGTTATTTAAATTCATGCTATGTTGACTAAGCAATGTTTATATTCGAGGGCAGGTTCTTTTCTCTATGGAGAAAATATAATCTTTCGCCTGGGAAACCTGGAAAAGTCGGGAGATTTGTTACTGTGAAGGGAACCCTGTGAAAGTCAGGGGAATTTTGAATATGTTTCAACAAATCAGGTGATTTCCCCACTTTAAATTAGTTACAATCCAGTAAGTATTTCAACTATCAGTTCAGAGTTCTCCGAATTAAAAATCCAAATTAAAAAAGTAAATTATGTGTGGCTTCATTGATTGTACAAATTCCAAATTATTTAAATCATGGATTGTAGATTATAAGCCATATTTATATTCAAGGGCAGGTTCTTTTTTCTCAGGGGGAAATATAATTTTTCACCTAAGAAAACTGGGAAAGTCAGGGGATACTTTGAGAACCCTGAAGTCTAAAGTAGACCCCACCCCAAGATTTTTCCAAGACCAAAGTTAATTCTTAATTTTCGCATTTCTCATTTAGTTGGCGTTTGCTATGTGTATCATTGCATCAGCACTTTTATTTGAATTGGGATCAGTTTTAACATGCCTTAACACACAAACTCATTGTGAGCTACTGTAGCTTTGCCGACTACCTTCTCTTGCCATTTGGAATTAATTCATTGTTAGGACACCAAAATTTATTCACCGTGTGGAGGCATTTAATCTATCGCCTCTCCTAAGAAGTTGCCATTAATATTAATAAACACTCGTTGCATAGGACCGATTTAGCCTACAGCAAATTCAGTTCTCAACCCGCATGTGTTTTCAGCACCAAGTTTCAGTTGTAATAGCATACAGTGTGCTGTTTTTTCGCGCCTTTCCTCTTTGATAAATTTTATTTACGACTGTACGTGATAAACAAACAAATCCGAGCTCATTACAAAATAGTTGTTCGTCTCTGGAAATTACCGATTGTTCGTCATGCGTGTATTCCGTGTAGGCGAAATAAATTAACCATTGTTCCCATGGGGGCAATGATATTTTCGCATAGTTTATAATAATATTCTGGCGTACGGCATCTTATTAAATATGTTACTGAAGGCACGTCTACATAATTCCTGATGATAAGAAGAGAGAAAAAAATTCAATCTTCTCAACAGAAAGCTCGAGATAGGGCGTGTGACGAAACCAGCCACCTATGCCCCGCAAATAATTAAAATTCTGAAAATTATATAAATAGCTGCTCAGCTGCATGGATGGTTAAGCGAAATTTCCTGAGGGATTTTCGAGCTTTAGCTGCAATGCTGGACCATTTTCGTGGAAAAAATTGGGAATGTCATTAAGCTGAATGACGTTTATCGTGGGGAAATTAAGAATGCGGAAGGAAGTTGGCATTTATAAATCAGAAAATTAAATTACGGTGTCATCCTATGGCAGACATGCTATCAGGGGGATAACGTGGCATTATGGTATTGCAGGTTGATGAAATAATGTTTTAAATTCATAGTCGCCCTGGCATGCATTTTCATACTTGCATTTTGAATTGTTAAAGGTATTGACAACTTTTTTCTGGCAGTTACCATTTTTTAATAGCTGGAAAATGACCTTTTTCGTTATATATAATTTCTATAGGTCATTTCACAAAGTTTATGAAAACATGAAATTTAACATAATTTTAAATGGGTGTGAATTCAGCATTTATTAACATTGGAAATTCTTCAATGTACCTGAGAAGGTTTACTTTATAAACGTTACTTCGTAATTTGCCCTGCTGCTGCCCTACTCTAGCATAGGCATTGCGTGAAAGTGGACTTCTCCTTAAGACTCGTAGACTGGCAGTGATTACCTGCAGTTAGGGCTAGCACACATTTTCATTCTCACAAATTGGATTATAAGAGGGGATGTCAACTTTCTTGTTATGTAGCCATATTTTCAACATTTTCAACAAAAAATGATAAATATGGACAGTCATGACAGGTTTCATCCTTGTCTACAGCACATGTAGCGTTGAAATACATGTTACTATCTGGTCTTTGCCTTGCGCGATTATCATCAGTATTACTCATCTGTCCGATGGACCTGCCATTCTAAAGTGGTTTCTGCAAGCGGTTCAACAAACCGCTCTGAAAAATTAATAAGACAACATTATGGTGCAGATGATATGAAATCAAAGCGCAAACAGCTGACTCAACCCTTCTTTCACTCCACACACACTTTTTTTCTCTCAGCCCTCGCAAAATCCTAAACCCAATCCAATCCAATCCAATCTGTCATTAAATTATTAGTTGATTGCATTTTCCTGAGTGCTTTGTCCAGTTGGAAGTTGAAGTGCCTTTTTCTTTTCTTTCGTTTTTTTCGTGAAATATGCACATATCCGCTGTTGGTGTGTTGGTGACATAAAATTGCAGCCACTGAACTCTTAACTGAATGCCATACATTTTCTGATGAGATTGTTCAAGCAGTCACCATTATTATTTTTTCCACGTACTGCACACTGCACATTCAATGACACCCTACTGGCTCCCAAGTAGAAAAGCGCTGCGTGGCAATGTTGACGTATTCCGGTGTCGTTAAAACTATTTCCTGTCACGATTGACGTTAATGCCTCCTGTCGACCAAACTCAAGTGGAATAATGCAGAGGTAAATCCATAACCGACGCTAGGACTAATTGATTGTGGAATGAGGGGCAATGCAAAGCCAAGGACTTGTATAGCACTGGAAATGTCAGGGCAACTAGATTTTCAAACAGAAATGCACAATTTATTATTTGGACAATGATGGGTGAGAACACAGACACAGCAGCCGTTGACTGGTCACACTGCTGTCTGATCTGGCCTTTGAAGCGATGGAAATTAAGTGGCATTTAATCTGGCATCATTGGAAAGACACGATTGGTGTTTACGAGGAATTTTTAGATAAACTTCGATATACAGTAGTACCTGCTCCAACTGTGCACGTAATATTTATAGTTCAACTCTACTTATCTAGTATGCTGGAATGCCACTTGTCATAACTGTCGGAATTTATCCCCGTTTATTCGTTTTTTACAACATTTTATCTATGTCTGCGCATGTAGTGGACCTTTATGAAGTCATTTTTAACCCATTTACATACACGTACGTCCTAAATGGCTGAAATTTGGTACACACTTAAATTCGCGGAACTTGTAATTGTACTGGAAATTTTTGGAACTATTTTTTGGATAATTTTGGAGTGATTTTGGATTCTTTTCAAGAAATTTCTAATTACACACATTGAGAAAAATACATTCGATTCCGTACACATGTACACATGTACCGGTACATATTTTGAAAGGTTGATGCCAAAAATGTAAGTTATTCTCGACTCCTTAATGTTTTTAAGTTCCCCGGCTCCCCAAACCTGGTACATTACCCATAATTGGGTGATTTTTTTGTTTATCGACACACCTGAAAACACATTTTGACATTTAAAGTTTGGTGTGAAAAACTACTCTGAAGTGACCGGTTAGTGTGCACCGATTCTATTAAAGAGCAATAAGTAGATATTTGTTATTTAATATTTGATATTTGCTATTTGATATTTGCATTTTGGGAATGAAGAAAAACGGTCAGCAACCTATACATGTACAAGTTGTAGTAGAATAATCTAACAATGTAATTATCAGATATACAGCAGCTGCCCCTTGCTTCCAGGCAATCACTGCCAGCCTGCGAGCCGTTAGGAGAAGCCCACTTTCTCAGTGTCTATGCTGGAGCAGGGACTTTGCCGAAGTGCACCCGAATATTCCTTATATTTCTCCCATAAAACATTGATATTTGCTGAACAAATTTCCGATTTTTTTTCAGCGGTTTCAAAGCACAAACTTTTTGCGAACACCGCAGGGGAAATACGTTACACTGTATGTGACCTCAGCTGCTGCACAGATAATTAGTCGACAAATTATAAGGGATGCACTTTAACATATCGCACTGTATATTACGTTTGCATGCAGCGAGCATTGATAGTTTTTTCCTGAAAACATTGCACTAATTACGACTGGCCAGAGGCTGTTGTCAGGGAAGTCGAACTGAACTACCGGTACACGCACTAATGATAGGCCTGTACATGTATTTGCTAATTAACTTCGCTAATTAAGGACCAAAATAAAAAGCTAAAGGAGAAAATAACTCTTCCGAAATATTTGTTCCTGATGCACTCAGTTTTGCTAGTGGATTCCAAGGTCCCATAAATTCGCAGCGGGGACCCCGAAAAAAATAAAAATAAAAATACTCACCAACCCCCAGATGCAATATTATGAATGTTTGTCTACACATAGCGACATTTTATTCGACATCTTTTTTATGGCTAGTTAACTTCAGTGTCTCTTGAAAGAATTGCAATGGGAATCAAACCACACCGCGCGCATCTTTTATTTTTCCCCCATGATCGTAACAATTTTATTATTCCATCAAAGGGGTATCCGAAATGTAGATTACGGACCACGCCAGAAAATGCCTTTATGTTTTTATTGAAGTGTACACGCTACACTATCGCGTCCCGTTAATGCATCTAAAGCTACAGCCAAGAACAGGGGCAATTTCAAAGGGATTCTTTAGTACTGTCTAGGCATGGCACACTTTGGGACATTGAACTACATGCTTCACTTCATGTTGTATTTCATCATATTGGCCATAAAATGCACTGGAATAGAAGCAATCTTTTATTGAAATTTTTCTAACGTGACCCTGAAGTCTGCAAGTAATCAATGACCCAAATTGATATTTAAATTACACGTATAAGACACATTTTTACGTGTTATGAATCTTGCAAAAATGACGTCCGAGATTAGAGGGTGTGTAGGGGTCAAGAAATGTGGCCAGTGTGAATAGTGTGAAAAATGTAAAAAAATGTAGAAATTTGGACATTTGTATGAAAAATGTGAAAAAGTGTTAAAATTTATACCCTTGTGTGATCGAAAACTGTGAAAAAATGTTAAAAATTGGGTAAAAATGACAATTTATGTGAAACATTCATTGGAAATGAATTTCACAAGAAATCCAGCTTAAAACTGAAGAATTCCCTTCCATTCAGGTTCTTAATTTCATAAAAATCGTACTAAAATTTGATAATTTTTATCATTTTTTTAAATTGCCTGTGACGCTCTTTTGAAGACTAATATTTATAAGAATCTTAAAAATAATGCATTTTCTTAAAAAGTCATATCCATCAAAATACACATTAAATTCAATTTTTGGTCGAATTAAAAAAATCGCCTACGACGTTCTCTTAAACATGGATATTAAGTTTTACGCCATGTCATTTTTTTAGAAAACACGCTGAAATTCACTATTTGTGGTCTAGTTTTGTAAAAAAACTACCCTTGGCGTTCTCAATATTGGAGGTGAGTTGCGTCCTACTAGTTCTTGAAATAGCTATTTTTTTAAAAATATTGGATAAAATGTGAAAAAAAAACAGATAATTGCTTTGAAAAAATATGAAAAATTCAGACTCTTGGATGTGAAAAAATGTTAAAAATTGTCTTCCAACTGACCACATGCCTGCAGTGAAACCTTTCCATAACGACCACTCACGAGATGGTCCTTTTTTGAATATATGTTGAGTATATATAATATTGGGTACATGAGCTTACGGCGTACCCCACAACTCGAAGATGTTCTTAAAACGAATGGTATAAAATTCCATTAACAAATTTATAAATACATTGTGAAATATATAAATAAATCCAGAAAGGTTTCAGGCTCTATCATTAAGGGGCAAAAACACCAAATTAATAAAAAGATACGGATATACTACGGAATACACTCTGCTCCAAATGTGCACAAGATATACGTAGACCCTACGTTTCTAGCAGACAAGAATAATACCTGTCCTAGATACTGCAAATTATCCTTTATTCTTTCTGTGTATGGAAACCTAACTTATCATAATATTCATAGAAAAACAAACCTAACATTGTAATTCCTTTATTTTACCATTCCCATCTTTGCCATTCACGAGTTGGTAGGAGAAGCCCACTTTATCATATTGTCTATTCTGGAGCAGGGTATATTCCAAAGTACATGTACAACCAAAAATACACGTACGCATTATTTTGCATTATTTTGACCAACTCCTGTTTATAATTTTAGACACGTTTAGGATGTGGGAGTGGTGGGGGAGTTCCAATTCACAAGAAAATGGGAGTTGACGTATTTTGCCTAACATTTGAGAAACTGTTCATTTCGCTAGCCCCATTCAGCATTTTCATAAGTTTCATCAAAAGAGATCTACTTCTGTTTCTGGCCGACTCCACAAAGGACTGGTTTCGTCATTCTTCCAATTCGGCACAAACAACGCCATTGTTTCCCAAATCTTAATGCACTAATTGTTAATTTCTTCCCTTTAAAGCTTGTTTGATTTTCATATTTGCGATGGGAATTGCAGGGGGAAATCATGGAAACCTCATCCCTCAGCTGCCTATGTGTATATCGATTATTCCTATAGTTTTCTAATCGAAGAGCGATGCTGCTCAACTTTAAGTGGATCAGGTATGCTCGAATTATCCGCTAGGTGTATCACTTAGACACACTCGCCCAGGCTTAGCTCCTATATGGGTTTGTGGTTTATGGCATAGGTTTTTTTATCGCGTTGAGGCGTGACTCCAGAAAACAAAAATCTTAATGGTCCCACAAAGTCACTTTTGTCTATGGACAAAAACAGCGCATTTCAACTAGCGCATCACTTATTAACGAGGCATCCGCCATAAAAAAACGTATAACTGAAGTTTCCCATGGCCTTTATTGTGCTCTGTGCAAAGTTTATGCGACGAGGGTGGTGAAAATTCGCCATTGTTTCTTGCCAGGAATAAACGGATCCAGGCGTGGAATTAGCTGTAGTTAGCTCCGAGACGCCTCCATGGAATTAGTTTTTCGCTTTTTTAAGACTTAGGTTTTTGTTTTTCTGATGAGCAATAATTCGGCAATCTGGAAAGGCTGCATTATTTATTTGCATTGCGCCCGCAGATTTGAAACTGGATGCATGGGAAATCGTTAGTGAAGATTTTCTTCATCTAAATGCATGAAATTTGAATCTGTGCATGAAAAACTATTGTTCGTGTGGATGCTGAACTCTGTCGAAGGAGGTCCATGTTCACAATGCGTTTTTCTGGATTTGAGAGCAAAATAAGTGTGCGAGAAATCTGATGGAGTTCAATCAGGTTCCCGTTAACCTGGAAAACCTGGAATTGTCAGGGAAGATGAAACAACCAGGAAAATTCGGGGAAATTTCAAGTTTTCATGCAGAAGTCATGAAAATTTCAAATTTGTATGCAAAAGTCGGGGAAATTTCAAATTTGCATGCAAAAGTCAGGGAATCGTGCACAAGTCAGGGAAATTGAATAATTTGATGGAGTTCACTCAGGGTTAATACTGGCCTGGAAAACCTGGAGTTGTCAGGCTAGTTGGAGCATCCTGTAAAAGTCGGGGAAATTTCAATTTTCATGCGAAATTCAGGTCAATTTACAATTTTCCAGCAAAAGTCAGGGAAATTGAAAAATCTGATGCAATTCACTCAGGGTTCCTACTGGCCTGGAAAACCAGAAATTGTCAGGGAAGTTGAAACAACCAGGAAAATTCAGGGAAATTACAGATTCCAATTTCAAAAATTAAAAAAATCTAATCACAATTATGCGATAAAATGAGATTGCTGATTTGAGAAAGAACATTTAGGATTTTCAACTTTTGAAGTAAGAAATAAAAATGTTAGTAATTGGTAAATTTTGTTCCAAATTTTTCAATAAACAATTTTGGGAGACGTCAGGGAAGTTAAAAATTTAATTTGAGTTGGGAACCCTGTCACTAAACTTTTGAAAAAAAAAGGAAAGGTCACCTCTATTGACAATAATGTTGCTATAATGATGACAGAATTCCTATGGACTGGAATTGAGATAGCAATTGCAAGAACCTTCGATAACTAATATGCCGTAGAATATATGATTACTAAATTTAACTTCATTTGAATCGATATACAGTACCTGTCTGCGCCCTTCCAAACTTCTTCCTATACGATACTTCCTACCATAAGTCCAGTAGGCTATTCCCTATTGAGTCACCTCCATTTAGGCCCTGGGCTTGAAAAATGATTTCATCATCATTTGGGCTTCTTGAATCGACTGCATGAAGTGGGTCGAATGACCACACATTGTGTCGTTGGCCAGAATTGGCTGCGGATAATAAATGGAAACGGAGAAAGTGTTTTAATCAGCAAGGGACTGGCCTCTGATTGATTTTAAGAAGACCTATATGTCTGGAATTCTGATGCCCTTTGGGATACTTGGGAGATATTCGAGAAAGGAAACCCACCATGACTGCAATGCCAATCTGGGTCGCAGTTCATGACAAAAAATATATGGACTTTAAAGATAAATATCAATGCAAAGACCGGTTTTTTCACCCATTTCAAATAAATCTTGCTTCTACCTTGCCCTTAATGCTGTAAGTTGGATCACTGGCTGTTCCAGTGAGCGCCCAAACTTGCTGTTACTGCAGTCATGGTAACACAATCAAAACGATGCTTTCTATATCTACATTCTATATCCCTGCTCCAAATGTGCACACATGTACATGTACATGTACTTCACTCCTAATTGACTAGTAATTTTTCTTTACTATTGTGTTTATATTGACCTGACCTAGCCTAATCAATTTATTTAGCTGCATCTAACTGTAGGCTATCACTGTCAGCCTTTGGGCCAGTAGAAGCCCACTTTCTCATTATGTCAACGGGGGAGCATGGCAGCAACAGGGACTCTATCGTAGTACAGCCATTTTCCAAGTACTTTCCTCTAGTTTGGGGTTCGGTACCTTTCTTCAATCAGTATAATCCCAACTGACAATTTAAGAACAATCCACATAGCTAAAACAACAATACCAGCCAAAAGTACAATTATCATTGGTGCATTCATTTCTTCTGTACTTTCGAAGGTGTGTCTATGTCGAAGCAGGGCAGCAGGGACTATATCGTCGTATAGTCCATTTTCCCCACTTTCCTCTGGATTTGTGGATCGGTACCTCTCTTCAATGTGGAGACCCAAATGACAATTTAACAACAATCAACACAACTAAAACAACAATACCAGCCATAATGGCAATGGCTTTTTCCACTAAGTACTTATGCACTTTCGAAATAACTAATGTACATGTACCAGAAATGACACATCTTGTTGCATTTATAATTTCGAATAGCCTATCATGTTTATATGCATAGGCAAGCCACGACTGGATTCTCATAGGCAGATAAGTGAAACAGTTGTTAGGAGGGAAGCATCGATTAATTTGGTTGAAGTATTTAAAGTTTGCTCTTTTACCAAGGAGGTTGCAATGATAGGCTGGGTTTTGCTCATGACAGATTGCCTGAGCCATCCATTTTCCAGCGTCTTTCATTTGGACGTCGAAGCGTATCACAGGGACTGTTTGTTATTGAGAGGAAAGATATGCCGACTAAGCCTCCTTTTGAATATATTGTAATATGTAGAGGACTGGAACGTGTAACGCAATTGCCATATTTCCATCCGATTCAGTTAACTGCCAAAAGGATTTCCAGCAGGCTTCCTAAGCGCGTGAGAGATGCCTGCTTCTGCCTGCCACGACTTGGCGTCATTTTGCCCATTTTTTCCCATGCACTTTTGACTGATAGTTATTCTTTGGGGGAAACTTTCTTCTGATTTACATTTTATCACGTTCACTTTATGCCAAATGTATGTAATTTCGCAGTGCCTTGAGTCAAGCCATCCATTCATCACCAGCTCGTTTTATTGCTTTTGTGCCAATTTGCAGAAAGGGCGTGCCACGGTAATGGAAAAGAAATCATATAATGACTTACACAGCAGACTGAAAAAAATCAACTTTAATGCGCCATATAGGGGTGCCACCATACAGCAAATTTGTTACTATGCGGGGCATGATCCGTCCCAGGGATTTATGTGCTTGCCTTTTTATGCTATGGAAACGATAGACGGTCACGAAGTCTGACATGTATTCGTAAGAAAACAATCGTCTTCCAATAGTTCTTTGAGGATGCAATAGAGAGGCTATTTGGTTCTAATTTTGGATAAACAAAGGTGCACATCATATTTAAGCTTGAACTCTTCTTGTCTGGTCCATAGCTTGTAATGCTGATTTCCTGATTTTTGATTGGAACACTTTGTAACAAGTCGAACATTTCCCTGTTATGTAGCAATTTTAATTTATATCCGAATTTAAACGAGACTAAAAACTTTCCTCTGGATTTACAAAAACTAAGCAGGAATGAGCAACACTTCACGCAATAATTTAAGGGTCACTTATTTTGGTCAGTCTAGTCGCAATTTGGAATGCTACAGGATATAAGGTGGTCACATGATATACGTGTGTGTGTAACATTGTCCTACTTGCTTTTTGTTAAATTATTAAAAATACAGATTAAAGGATCTGTCCATTCAGCAGGTCAAAGGGTCCAAGTGCCACGACTTTCAGTATTAGAAATGTACAAATGCTGAATATTGTTGATGAAAAGTAACCAGTTATTTGCTGTATTTTTTATTTGCCCACATTTTCTTGCAATGTGACAGAGTAACACGAACTGACACCACTGTTACATTTCGTCACAAATTTGTATTTTTTGTACCTTTTGTGAGTAACCTAACCTAAACTAACACAATAATTTCAAATTCTGACTAGCAGCCCCTAGCCACCAGGCAATCACTTCCAGCCAACGAACCGTTAGGAGAAGCCCACTTTCTCACTGTGTCTATGCTGGAGCAGTGAATATAACTATGTCCACCCTTAATTTTACTTGAGTTAGTGATTTATTGATAATACACTGTGAGTGTACAATGCAATTAGATAGCATCCTTTGTTTTCCAACCTATCAAAAATGCCCCTTTAATATCCTAAGGCCGTACACGGAAACACAACGCCATATCTTAGTGGTTTTTGGATTTCCATCATGTCTGAAAGTTCTTTTGTTGCCAGCGTTATTTATGAAAGAAATGTTGTGCACAATGACGTTGAACTGTAAAAATGGGGTATCTAATGAGTTAATCTGGAGAGTCAGAGTTTAAGAATGTGTGCATCACCAGTTGTTAACGTATTTGGGCTTCAGCTAATAAATAACATGGAAAATTTCATCTTGATATCGGGGTAACATCTGCATATTTTGCACTTCGCAATGCTGGCCAGGCATCTACTTTTATTTATAAGCATGTTAGAATTTTCAGAAATTCTTAAGCGTTTCTGTTAATATCCGCATGAAAATAGCAGATAATAGGCTTTAATTAACATGAGGAATATTTTCACTAAGAATATGCAGGGACTGAACTTGCTATAAATTTTAAGCTGGGTACATGTACATGTACATGTATGTAAATAACAGGGAGCATGGAAGGAAAGACCAAATAAAATGTCCTGCAGCGCTAAGCGTTAATTTAATAAGCAGAACTTATTTTTTTCTATTTAGTTGTTTTTTCCTTCTTTATTACTTGCTGGATTTATGGTAATTACCTTTGCATACACAGGGGCGGATCCAAGAATTTACAAAGGGATTCCAGCAGCCATTGGAGATTCTTCATTATGCAATTAATTAATTGGGATAAGTGTTTTGATGAATAACATTTCCTTTAAACTATATTGCATTAATATTTACAAATGTACTACAGATTTATCCCTGCTCCAAATGGGCACATATACGTACTAATACATTTCAACCCTGCTTGTCTTGGAGACAGGAATGACACCTGGGATATTTTTCGCAATTTAATATTTTTTGTGTTTTTTCTGACCTAATCTAACTACCCTCACCTAAACGAACCTCAAATGTAAGTTCTTTTTTTGGCTGCTCCAACCCGCCAGGCAATCACTGTCAGCCTACGAGCCGTTAGGAGAAGCTCACTTTCTCAGTGCCTAAGCTGGGAAAAGCGGAGAGCAAGTAGGGACTATTTTGTAGTACAAGCAATAATGTTCAAACGAAATGTTTCTAAATACTTGACCACAAATTTTGAAATGTTAGTATACTTTGCTAAACATTGTTAACAGCTTGTGACATGCTTTACAGAAAATTTCGTCAAAATACATGATGCAAGTAATATGATGTATTTTCATCTAAAGTTACCAATTCTATTGCCGAATAACTTGTTCCTGTCAGTGTGTTTTCTTCATTTAATATTTATTTAATAGTCATCAGTTTTCATACACATGTACTGCACATGTATACAACAAATTATCCTTGTATATCTAAATCGAGCTAAAATCTTTATAAATGCTTGCAGTGTTACATGTAACTGTGTTTAGTTTGAAAAAAATTATCTGACGAATGGACACATCATATTCTGAAGCACTAGCTGACATGGACATTGTGCGTGTTGCACGTGACCTATATTTCACATTAATCTGTTATTTTATCCTGTATATCATGTACGTGGGATGAAAGCCTTCCTGCAGTTGATAGACATCATAATGCCAGGGCTGTAAATAAACAGCCATGATATGGAATGACGATTTACTGGCAGGTAATTGCTTTAAGTTAATTAAGTGACGTGTAGATGCCCGTATGATGCAATCTGCCTTACAATTCAATTTAGTTTGTCACAGGCAAGCCTACTAAATCTCTTCACCCAGAATTCCTTTACATAATCGACGATTTAACTGCAATTATATTTTAACGATATTTTCGAGAAAACACATACAAAAAATGTTGGTATTTTTTTCTGAAATTCACGAATTAAATATATCTAGTGAGCACATGTGACAGGAAGTGTTTGGAGCCATAATTCCCTTGACATTAAATTATGCACCAGCTCATTTCGAAATTTAACTGCCCTATTGGCCCAATATTTCTCTTTAATCTGCCATTTGGTGCTGTAGATTATGTAGTTTAGCCTAAATCCACGCAGGCTGGCTGAAACACTGCATGCAGTTGATCGACATAAACGGCAGTTAATGTGTTCTAACTTAATTACACCATGCGTATAAATGCCCGTATGTATGATACGATCTGCTTTACAATTTTTCTGTATGCATGCATATTAATGCATATACATGTACATAGATATTATTTGTACGTCTACATGCATATCTGGCTTGTACATGTACATGATTATCAAATGGTGGCAACGTCAATTTATGCTTTGGCTTGATCAATTTACACGGTGGAATTGGCAGGATAGCCTGCGAGCATTTCTCATTTAACGTGTTTCAGTTGTTTTTTCGATACCAAAGTGTATTCCATAAAGGCGCCTTCACACTGTCGCAACATGTGTTAAAAACGCATGTTTTAAGAGG
>JAQGAF010004145.1:0-15194 GCA_034687865.1 Kryphioiulus occultus
CGACGGTGGCGACACCGTAGGGACTCCGTCCTCCTCAGTCCTCATTATGTGCATGGACTCGTGAGGCGATGGACAACGCGTTGGATAGCTGCTGTAACACGCTGGAATACAAAATCACGCTGGTGGGGGACAGCAAGTGCGGCAAAACGGCGCTTATTCACCGCTTTCTCAACGACTCCTTCTTGGAGGTGAGTACGCTTGGCTTTGCTGAGTCAAGGCTCAAGTTTTCCACTTTTCGTAGCATGGAATTCAACTGCGGAATTTCGAATGAGATTTAAGCGCGATTTCGGCAATGCAGATTCTTAGACTGCGGATCCTGTCGCGGACCTGAGGCTCCTGGGCCGAGAAACTGTTTTGCCGAATGCGGCCGATGTACCGGGTGCGTCTGAAGTCAGAACTGCGAATTAAATAATGTACAGTACGTGTAATTGGAATGCTGAGTGCCTGCGAAATACCTGGCTTGTTCACGTTTATTTCGTGACCTGCCAGGCCAGGGTCAGCCGCGATCTTGAATCGAACATGGGCACGAATGAACACGTTCTCTGTGACGTCAACGTTGTGGTGGAACGTGTCTGAACATGTCCAGAAATGTCAGTGAATATAGGTTACCATTACCGTTCTATTGATTCAACTAAGACCCTACAAAGAGCAAGTGAATACCAAGTTCTTCGATATGGAATTGTCCTACTGAAATCTGCTTTATGGACAACCCTGTATTTGAAGAGCATAAGCTCGGAATGCACCCCCATGTACTCCATCCATGCGTACTGTAGTGTTGACTCTCGGTGTGGTTTCTAAAGAATTCGTGTAGGCCTAATAGAGACCACGCTGTTTTCCTCTCTTGTTTGTGTTCTCGTAGGCGTTCGAGCCGTGTTTGTGCAGCGTTTTATCTCCAGATTGAAAGCTAGCTGTGGGATAAATTTTTTCCCCCAACCCCCTCTCCCTCGTGTTTGCGACTCATTTTCACCTCTAATAGTAGCGTGAAAACAGGCGACATAAAAAGAGCAGAATTTCGCTTCACACAATGATAAAGCAACATCAAGAAGTCAGAAAACACTGAAATACCTGCTGGACTCAACGCACCTCTTTCTACCAACGATCACCTTTGACCCTAATGCGTAAGCAGTTCTCTTGGATGTCAACTTGCTGGTAGCACACGTGGTCCCAGTGGCGTTGGTTCTGCCAAAATTAGTCTTATGCTGAGGACATACAGAGTAAAAACTCGATGATTAAATAACCTACATGTACTAGATAAACGTGGTGGCTTAGCACGTTGGTATTTAATAAGGTGAACAGACTGCTTTGACGGTTTCTGCTGTGGATTGCAAGAGCACGTACTTGCAACACTTTAGAAAACGTTACTATGTTCCTATAACACGGTAAATATTACAGAGTTTTAAGCTGGTCTTTCATTACCTGGTGGGAAATGCATTTTCGCCATTAGCTAGTTTGTAAAACTAGATTTTAGTGCTGTGTGTGCTTGGTATATGAGACCTGGTTTGCACCATTGTAGGTTTAACGTAAGGTTAGACAGCTTGGGGTTAGTAGGCTTACAAGTAAGTTGAACCATGCATTTAACTATAGGAATTTTTAACACTAGGTTAGTAAACCTGTAGATAACCTGGAAATCAATGAAGTATACATGTATTCATTTACTTGAGCAAACGTCAGAGAATTCGTGAATATTCATGAAAATGTCAGGGAAATTTAGATAGTTTGCATCAACTACTTGATTAGTCATCATCTTTTATAAAATATAGGATTATCATAAAATCAATTTTTTTAAAGTAAGTATTATGTAAATGTCAGCGAAATGACTGGAAAGTTGTCAGGGAATGTCAGGAAATTGACTTGAGAATTTGATTGGGAACCCTGCATTATCATAGCCATCATATGGATGTGATTTTGGTAATGTCACACATTTTGTTGTTTGGTGTTAACATCATCTATGAAGTGCATAAATACGTAACTGTAACTCATCCTTCATTTTTATTACCAACTCTAGGTTAACCTTGCCTATTGGCTGGGTTAACTTTTCCTCTTGATTACCCATGGTTAACTGCTAACTCTCTGTGGTACAATGCTTTTCCTTAGGTAACTATAGGTTTACTTTGGGTTTTGCTTAACTTTTGTACGTTGTGCAACCAGACCTTATTGACACTGTCATGCACGCAATCTTTTTGGATTAAAATGAAACAGGGAAATATAACGTTTCCATGCAATGCAAATTGCAAATCTCACAACTGGATCGACAGAGATGAACTTTACTGTTTCCATTGTAGTGCGGGCACCTCCCTCAACTATCAGGTCGATCAGTTCATCCAGTTTGGCAATTAAGCGATCGCTGCTGATATAATGGTCGGTTGGCTGCCAGTTCATTAAGTACATTGGACGTAATTGGAGAGTACACATCGAACGAGGATGAATGGGTGGTTTTTTCGACCAGGTTAATTGCTGAAAGCTAATTTTGCGTTCGCACGCCTAGCCTGTTTAGTTTTGTTTTTCTTCCAACAGAAACCAGAAATTTCCCGCACAACGTTTTCTAGCATAAAAGCCAGGCTCCCAAAGAGGTTCACAGGAGACGTTTTCCACATGGGGGTTAATTTTGACATTCAAACCGCAGTTGGGATGGAGCTGTTAAAAATAGTAGCAACTCTGCTCAAGTAATGAGTTGGCGAATAGTGCGAAAATTTCCCAATTTTGCCATTAATACGTCTTGGCGCTTGTTTTTTATATCATTCACAGCCGAAATTGAGGGCCATGTGCGAGATCCTAACAGACTAACAACCCCTAATTAAATTAAAATGCGGCTGGGGGAAGGAGGGGGTGTTGGAAGATAATAACTTAATTTCGTAGCGGCCCACCCTATCTCAAGTTTGCCCCGTGCTGAAGTTTGGCAATTTTATTTTGAAATTCGCAGTGAGGTAATAATTTTCCTCGAGGTTTAGCGCCATTTTAGTATTGGCAACGTGTGTAATTTAAAGGGCGAAGTTTAAGGAAGTTTAAAAAAATGACCAATAAATGACGTCGGTTTGGGACGGGATGACAATTTAAAAAAAAACTGAAAATGGCATCATATAGACGTGCTAAAAATAAAAAATACTAGTAACTGACGTCGTTTTAAGACGACAATGTTCCCACAGAACCTGGGAATCCTGGAAATCCTGGGGAAGTAAGGGAATTTGTAATTTACTGGGAAACCTGGGAAAGTCAAAGGAATTTTGAAGAAGTTTCATAAAGTCAGGTGATTATCTATTTTTTAATTATAATTGCGGTCCATAAGGTATTTAATATATCGATTATGGTGCGTACTGTGGTTTTTCAATATGACGGATTAGCTTCTTCTAATATTGGTTTCATTACGAAAATGTCGACATTTTTCAAAAATATAAATTCTAACATACATACTCCAAATGAAATATCCAGATTAAGAAGTGAATTGCTGCATGGATACTTTAATATTGTGCGACTTTCTATATTATACTAATTCAAAAGTTATATCGTCCTAATTAACGACCATGTTGCTTAAAATTATTATTTTCAAGAGCTTTTTTACTTTATATTGGGAGACCTGGGAGACCTGGTAAAGTCGGATTTCATGTTACAATACGTTTACATGTAGGTCGTTTTAAGACGGAATGACAGAATTTGAAAAAAAAACACACCTCAGAATGACGTCGTAGTCGTGCTATTTTAGTCGGTGTGCTAATGTCTGTGCAGCCACGTTGGTTAGTCATCTGAGCTAGCTTTTAGAACCAATGTGTGACGTCAGAGCAAGTGTTTATTTCGTGCCTCATGGAGTCACTATTTTATATTTAGAGCCAGCATTGGCGTCACAATCCGTTTGAGCAAACAAGGATGACACTCACCCACATAGTTATCTAAGCTTACTTTGATACATTATACATTCGTTAGCATGATGCAAACTGTTCCAGTGCATCTTTACTAGCCAAAGTACGGCAACATTTCGACACCATTTGATAAGAAGTTCATTATTTTTCCAAATAAGTTTAGCGCATTTTCCGCTGATACGAATAAATAGCAGATGGAATTGATGACTTATCCAAAATTCACCTGCAGCAACACCGGAAGTGCGTGTTTGTCATCTTTTTACATGATCCAGTGCTGAGCAGCCTTTGGGAACCTTTGGGATCAGCCCAAGCATAGAATGACTGCAGATAAGCAAAAGCAAGCAAAAGTGCAGTAGCCTTAAAGGAGGCCACTGTGTGTAACTTTGTTTACGATATTCGGAACACAAATGTATACATATCTATAAAGGTGTTGGAACCCTTGCCAAATCCAAATGCCAAGACTTCAATACGCACCACAGTTATTCGCTCCAAAAAAATGATGACATGAGACGCCCCACGCATATTTCGTCAATTTTTTTAATGGAATGGCAGAAATGCACGAAGGGGAATATGGGAGGATGAATGAAGAAGTGGAGGGTGTGGCATAATGCACGCCATATAAAAATTAGCGAAGCAAGAAATGCTTTTAGCATTGCTACCAGTGCCAAGTCAGAATTGCATTTGCAGTTCTTAATTCCCCTTAGGTGAATTTGACACAAAAAATGTTGCGGTTTCGTCTGTGCGGCTCCAGCTACAAAGCATCTGCTTTTTCGCAATTAAGAATGGTTTATTTTCTGGATTTGTTTGCGAGTGAGATAAAGGGGCGTTAAGTTTTCAATTTTCGCTCTCTAAATAGTCGTTTTGGTTTTATTTGGGGATTTAGATTGGGCTGCGAGCTGTTAAAGTGGTTGTTTGAGAGCTGGAATTACTGCCTGGTATCGAGAGAAAAATATACAAATTGCATTGCGATGAATAAATTGAATTTTACAGTAGGTGCAATTTTATGTGCAAAAATATTTAATACCGTATCGCATTCAAAGTAGGCTTATGCTTGAACAAATTTAAGAGCAGATGTGCTATGTTTGCTTGTGTTAAGGGATGTTCATGTATTATGTCACCAGGAGGTGATCCAATCATGTGTGCTCCAATCGGGGGTTCTGCAAATCGCAAACAATGATGTCATTATATCAGAACGTCCCCTTAACACCATGCTTCCCTTCCCAAACTTGGATAAATTTACAAAATTGGGTAAAAGTGCATGTTGTGTGGGTAACAACACACCTAGAAATACAGTTACACATTTAAATTCACTGTAAAGTTGTATCAGTCAGTGTGTACTAACATTCTAAGACAATCTATCAAATTTTTATTATTCGATTAAATAATTTTTGCTGATAATGTGATGACTATGTCAGCGTAAAGGGACTTTCTGATAAGCGGGTTTTGGTGTTATTATAAAGGAAAACATTGGGAACTTATCAGTTATCAAGTTATCACTCAAACTGAACGGATGTCAGTCAATGAATGTTTACTTGCATATCAGGAACGAAAACAAAATATCCTAATTGCATTGACGTGAATTAAAATTTTTCTGTAGTTCTGTTTTTTCCGTTATGATTGATGTGCGTGCATGCAAGATAGTCGGGCTGATGCCCGTTAAGCGATAAAAATTCTCTAGACATTTTCTTTTTAAATTGAAGAATTTGACCACACAAAAAAACGAAAATAGCAATTGGACTACATTAAGTCATCAACGAGTGCGTGACATCATCAGCATACTTAATAGCACTTTAACGGGTTTCTACATGGCAGGCTCGTATCTGTCCAGATTAACAGTTATCAAATTATCACTCAGAATGAACGGATGTCAGCCTGGCTGCCATATCAGCAGTTTTCGTGCCATTTTTTCCAATGTTTTTGCACAAAATGCTCTTGCGTAACACAGTCGTGTAACCACCAAACCCCTAATCAACATGGCAACCTACACGCCAGGCAATTCACAATGGTGGAAAACTCCACTGCCAAATTAACTCGCATATTTCCAACAAAACTTAATTGGCATATCATGCCAATAAAAACGCCTGTTGTTTTGATCACAAATCTTGCTGTTTCGTTTCGCTATAATGGGCCTATGCCGTGCCAGGAAAACTGGTTTATATTTTTCTGCCAAAGTTACCATTTTCATATTAGTCGGAAATTCGTTCGTCATCGCTAATGACAACAACGTGATCCAAGCCGCAATTAATCGAGCATTAAGCCAATTTACGCTTCATTGTACTCAAAGCGGCTGTTGCATCAGAAGGTAGAACGCTGCATTATTCGTGCGCAATATGACCTTGATATGACCTCCAATTTAAGCTTTGATTATTTTTTATGCTACCTTACAACGCATTACAGGAAACTTAACTTCCAAATGGCGTAACGCGTAGGCTCACAAGTCTCCAAATTTAATAACATGTATAGTGTACCTGGTTGGCGTCATAATGGGAGGCCTGATTGGAAATTGAAAATAAGTTTCTCAAAACAGTCCAAATTTCGTAATAAGGAAGTTGTGGGCTTATGTTGCCTTAGTAGTCAAGCTCTTGCAGCATGGTGGTCTTAAATCAGTCCACTTTGTGTCCTTGCATGTTTATTTTGAAAATTGAACTGACCAAGGGCCGCAATCTGCAAGCAAACTTCAAATGGTCAAGTCTCGACACGAAATCGATACCTGGGACCAAGGTCTGCATGCCCAAATTGTTCATCCCTCATCATTTTACTACGTGTATTTTCAACCCACTTGGCACTGACCCTGTTCTTGCAGGCTGAGTCATGTGCTTTATTAACCTTTAACATGCCTGTTACACATGCTCCCCTAGGTGCCGAAGAAAGGGGACGAGTGAGTCATTCAGAGATTTGCCCCATGTCCATACCTATACCTGACCAAAATAACCAATTTGCCCCTTTTTGTTGTAAGGTATTGAGGTCGGCTGGGACGTCAGATGCCTAGACCCTTGCCAGTTACTAGTAAGTTTGGAGCGTGGATATGTCGAAAGGGTCAGAAGCACCAATTTTTGCTAATTTGGGGTAAATTTGGCCCCCTGGCTTTGAGTGTCACTAGTCTCACAACAAGGCCGAGCAAACACAACAGGATTCCTCTAGACCTGGAAAACTTGGAAAGGTCAGGGAAATTGGCATGGAACAGTCAGAAAAAAATGATTGACATGTATTTTGAAAAAGTCAGGGAAATTTAAAAAATAAGTTTTGCATTGATTACATAGCTAAAAAATTGACTTTGAAAAAGTCAGGGAAATTTAACAAAGCAATAGCAGTGGTGCATAGCTAGTTTCCGGTTAGAACAAAAATCGAGATGACAAGCTGTTTTGTAAAAGAAATTATTTTTTTTTTCAGATTTGCTGTTTCCTTGCGAAAAGTCGTGTGGTGTCTTCTGTTTATGTATAAATAGCAATAAATAGAGCATTCCTAAAATTGGCATATCATATTTTGCATTTTTAGTGATCAGGGCGGTCAGATAAATTTAAGAAATCAATAGCAGTTGTGCATAGCTAGTTTTGGTTAGTACAAAAATCGAGAAGTCAAGCTATTCTGTAAAAGAAATTTAAACAAAAATTATTCAAATTTGCTGTGTCAAGTGTTCTGTCTCCTGTTTATATAAAAAAGCAATAAATATAGCATTTTTTAATTTGGCATCTCACATTTTTGTCATTTTGAGAGGTCAGGGAAATTTGATTTAAAACCTGTAAAAGTCAGGGAAGTTGAAAATGTCATCTCTGGGGGAATCCTGCACAAAGTTCTCCTCTAAATCCTATGGCTTTCGCGATAATAATGGCCAAATTGGAAAGTACATGTATCTTGTCGTAAAAGTTGGCTTTTATTTTTATACTCTTGACCTTGGGGATCTGTTCTTTACTTAATAATGACCCGCTAATACGAGCGTATGGTGCCTTGCACGAGGGAGTCTGGGCTTTTAACCCCTGGTGGGAATAAACTTCATAAGCAAACATATTTAGTGCGATTTAACAATTAAGGTGATTGCTTCAACAACAGTTTTAAGGCACCCCAATTGCACTTCAAATGGTGATCAGCCTGCCATAAAATTTGTTTGTCTGCCATGCTTAGAATCTTGTGGTATTACAATGCTAGGCGGTGCATTTAATTAAGGGGCAAAAACAAAGTAAATTAAGTTCGTATTTCCATCAGTTCACGTCCGAACACCCAAGGCAGTGGCACTAAATTCAATTTGAAATTTGAGTGCAGTGGTTGACGTAACCCAAGACACACTTGAGTAACAGGTCTTGTTTAACGTCTTACAAATCTTTTCATAAATGGCAAACCGGTCGAACCCGCTTACAATCATTAAACAAATTGATTAAGAAATAGCTGGTGAAAGCTCATTACTTATGTCGTTGACAGAGTCGAATTTCATAAATAAAATTGGGATGCTCTGCAGAGCGTCACCCATGGCAGTGGATCAAATTGCATTTAACGAAACGTGCAATTCATTTCATCAAGGGATGATCTTGTAGATGGCGGATTTGGATAAGTGTGTGAAGCATGACTTGAATGACTTTCTGCTAATGTTCATATCAAGTACATTATTGATGCACTGGTGATTAGCACTGAATGTCCATTAGCTTAAACTTCTTGTACTTTCTTTAACCAAGATGGCGTTAATAGTTAACATCATTAAGCCATTGCGCAACGTTGAATGTGGTGTACTACGGTTTTCGATATGGAAACACAGGGAATATTAGCTTGTAGTTTTTTATGAAAGATTTTCTACATATCGTATATTATAAAAGAACATTTTGTCCTCCCCCATCGTCTTCCAAATGTAAACTAGGTAGATGCATGCGCTTATTAATAGTGACATCCGAAAATTTTACAAGGAAAAACAAAGGGAAAATCGATGAAGTGACATCACTTTTTGGAAATTGCAGTGAGCAGCAATCTTTATCAGATTAGCCAGAGACAGCATAAGCTGACAGACGTCACATCGTCGTTTTTTGTTGTTGTTCCAAAGAGCAATGAAAATGGCGGCAAGTGAAGTATGTGCAACCCAAATGATGAATGTGCCAAAATAGAAACATGGACAATATTTGATATCATCTGGTTTCGTTTCAGAATTGTCGCAATTCTGGTCTGCTTTCTGTAACCAGGCTTTTGAAGCGAAGCTGTTTAATGATCTAGTTTTACATTTTTGGAAAATGATGTCATCGCACTTTATTTTGGCGCCGCTATAAGTCATGGCTATTTTCATTAATCACTCTGGAGGTCAAATGTTTCTGTATGGTGAAGCTCCGTACCACAGATGTATTAGTAGCTTGAACCATTTTTGTAGCACTAAATAAGCTTCAAGTCTCGATTTTTGCAGATTTTGCTAGTGAAAACAGTTTTTTTACACCAGCAAAACCCAATATGGAACTAGCCTGATAATGTTCTTATACTGCTCAAGATAAAACCTGCTGTGTGATAAAGATGCATGTAAACCTATCGTAATCGCATTTTACGAGCAGATCCCTTAAAAAAAGACAATAAAACAGTTCCTTCTGTTTCTCCAGATAACACTACCTAAACTAAGCATGTGTTGTAAAAAGCTCTAGTTTCTACAGTTGTTTCAAATTGCTGGCACGTTGATAACAACCAATTCAACTTTTGTGATGACCACTAAACTTGGCATTTTCAAATTTTGAGACATTAGCATTAAAATAATCTCAAATGAAATTGTCTGCAATCACACTTTTGCACAGTATATTTCATAGTTATATCATTAAACGTTGCCATTGTCTGGTCTAGATCTAATATACATGTACTTTTTTTCTGTAAATAAAATCTGAACGGGCAGTGACGGTAAATTTGACTCTCATTATACAGTAACAATTTAAGAAAAAAAAACTATTAGTTACAAGGAACACATTTTGGAAAAAGGTAGATGAACTTAGTTTGGTTCACATGAATTTTGGTATCATCTTACACTGTACCAGAAATCTCTTTGAACTTTTCCCTAATTGTCGCCATTTTCGATGTTGGTAATGCTATGTTGTATTCAGTATGTTGGTACATCATGTGAACCAAATAATAAACTAGTTCTTTTTCCAAAATTTGATCTTTGTACCTCTGACAGTTTTTCAAAATTAGTTTCTGTAAGATCATCCTATATTATTTACCGAAATTTAGTCCATAATATGGCTATGCATACCAATGTGTCCACTATAAAAAGCCTGGAATTTGTATATATTATTACACTATCTGCAACCCTTCTGAAATATGTGGAGCATGCTGCCATACGACAAGTTCAAATAACATTAAGATGCAGGAACAGTGGTCTGGCAATTAACGAAAACGTGATTGTAAAACGAGATATTGACGTTTTTTGCTATGACAGTTTCGAAAGCACTGCGTGCTGTAAGTCAATTCCATGCTTGCGGTTGAGGTTTTTAATTCTGCATCGTGTGCTGAATTTGAAGGTTGATGATGGAATTTCATTGGTCGGACTGCAATTTTCGAATTCAGTGATTTTGAAATTAAATTTTATTGTGTATTGCGCATCTTGCGATTACCAATATCTTTTCAAGGTTTTGTAAAGTCGTTTCTGAATTAGTAATACCAGATACTGCAGGGCGTTTGGGTCAGAATGTGGTTTTTTCCAAGGAGGCCCAGTCTTAAATTTCCCTTCAGATTTGGGATGGGGAACTAAGGCTTTGGCACAAATATTTTAAACGTTTTATTTGTGCTTGGTACGTGTAATAATGAATGGACGTAACTCTACTGTTTGCCTCCTCTCCCTTTGCACATGTGATTGTACAGACCTCAACCAACCTTGGTGGAGATGTCACCCAAGAATGTGTTTCAGTCAACAGATGGGCAGGGGTGGACCATTCACAATGATTGCTGGCCTTAGATGTCATCATATCAGGCCCTTGCGTGTAGTGTTGGGTTACGTTTTTTTCTGCAATAGTACCTTTTCAAACAAGATCTCTTGTAGAAATGCCATATCTGGTTGCTAAGGTAAACAGCACTATCGATGTCTGCATGTCTGGAATTCGTTTTTAAAAGATTGTGTTGCTGTTGAAAATAATGGGAACCTTCCTCAGATTTTTCGAGAAATAGCCTCTGTGCGTGGAATGTGTTATTTCCTGTTATAAAACATCTTGTCCTTGTCTGCTGACAGGGCCATTGTAAGCTTGAATGGTGGCGGTAAACTATTTTCAATCATAACATCTGAAGTCTTGAAAAAACTCATGGTTTTTCAGACGAGTTCTGGTAGGTAATGCTAGTGGTAATTTGCTCCAGTTATTTTCCAGCTTACAGACAGTTTCACAAACGAGGAGGTTGAAATTGATCTTTTCCCCAATTTTACAATGCCAGATTATAAGCCAAAATTGGTTCATGGGGATGGGAAAGGGCTCTTATTTCATAAAAGTCTGAAACAAATTTTTCAAATAATAGATAATAACACAGGGTTACACACCCGGAAAACCTGGAAATGTCAGGGAAAATCAAAAGGCCTGGAAATGTCAGTAAAAATTGATTTACTTTTAAAAAAGTCAGGGAAATTCAACCAATCTAACACATTTTACATAGCTAATTATTAGTTAACACAAAATCAAAAATGCGGAAGAAATTCTTGCTGAAACTATCAATTTGCAGTAAATATAACATTTCTTACTTTGGCTTGTCATATTTGTAGATTTTTACTTTGGCATGTCATATTTGTACATTTTAAGTGGTCAGAGTAGTCAGGCTAACAAGGGAATTTGTTTTTAAACATGAGAACAGTTAGAGAAATTAAAACTGCCTGAAAGAGTCAGGGAAAATTGATTTACTTTGATTAAGTCAGGAAAATCCAAAACAGACTTGGCATTTATGACAAGCAATTGTGTACAAGAAACTTAAAAAAAACTAATCTAAATTTACTGTTGCCTTATAAAAATTTGTTCTTTCTCCTGTTTATACAAAATAAGCAATAAATACAGCAGCCCTTACATTTTATCATGTTTTGGCATTTTCAGTGGTCAGGGTGGTCAGGGAAATGCATTAAAATCTGGAAAAGTCAGAGAAGTTGAAAATTTCATTCCTGGGGGAATCCTGTAGCAGTAAGTTTATAGACAATCTCTGCAACTATTTATTGAGAATAGTATTAATTGATCCAACATTCTAACTAGGGACAAGCAGTTGGCAAACACTTTCAAGAGTTCTTAATGCCAAACATTAATTTAATCTTCATCTAAACCTCCATTAATTTAACCCAACTAATTAAACAAACCAAAGGATTTGACGACGTACAGTTATACATTTCATCTTCAAAATATTAGCGCAGATTTAAGTAACGTAATGGACACTTCTGTAACTATAATTTCATTGGAGATCAGTACTTTAATTAAGCATTTTCTCGTTGGGATCAATCTGTTCGCATACCTAATTGAATTAATACTAAACTCTGTCATGTATGCCCGCAGCACAAGGGCGTCTTATTGAAATGCACTGAGTTAGATGGTCCCAAAGTTGTAATTTGTTTACTCATCATTACTCGCATATCATAAACGTAGCCTGAATTAATCGTGGAAATTTAATGACTTTGAAACTCATCTCATTTGTTTCGTTCTCAAAATGAAAATGCCAACGAAGGGGAACAAATATGGCCTGATTATCACACATGCATTAATCCACACGAATTTAGCGAACAACTTCTCTTTTTAATTGTCTTTGGCAATCTATTATTGATGCCTGAATTGCTGCGAAACAATTAAACGTTAGCCCTATATGAACGTAATTCATGGCAACATTACGCCAGTTTCTATATCTTGTTAACATTTGCATAATTGCAGCGCATCCGCCATATAACGCCCAAGAATGCAAATCGATGGTAAATGCAATAATTGCAAATGATAACGTTGTCTGCATACAAAGGAGAGGCGAAATCCAACTAATTATCATTGCTTGGGAACATGCTTATTGTAGCAAAATTTGACTATAAAATTCGAAGCTTAATCAGGGTTCCATAGAACCTTGAAATCCTGGGAACTCAGGGGAATTTTGAAACTTTATCAACCGAACTTACGGATTTCCTAACTTCTGATTATAATTTCAAACCAAATTATATATTCAGAGTTTCTGCGTTCTCCTATTTAAAAATCCAAATTAACAAAGTCTTAATCAATCATCACATTCATATTGTCCGAATCAACAGGGTGTCTACCGAGAATGGAAGTCATGGCAAAGTTACCAAATGAAATTCAAGACATGAAATTAATATCAGACTCATGAAATGTTTGCCTTTGATTGATTCATAAAAGAATTTTTTTGGTTAAAATTCATCATTTGTCATCTAGTTTTGGTTAAAGATCAAGCGATCATGCATGGTGATAGAAAACGTTTCTGAAACTCACTATTTAGGGGTGACAAAACTTGAACGACCCCATGTTCCAATAGGCGTTGAAATTTTTTTAAAGTCATGGAAACGTCATGGAATTTGTAATACCAAATCCAGTCCATATTATTTATTAAACCATTATTGATATTTAAGAGCAGGTTTCTTACGTTATATTGGTCGACGGATAAACTAAAGGTCAGGGGAAAATAAAAATGCCAACCTGGGAAAGTCAGGGGATGTCATATTGCAACAGCTGTCGGATTGTGGACTATTGCTCAATATGGTAGAGCGTTAAACTTCATCAGCGGTTAAACTCTATTGCCAGAGATAATAGCTCGATGCTAAGCACCTGTTGTAGTCGCGTGTGAGCAAACATTTAAACGTGACTCAATGCGACCCTATTTTGCCAACTGATGAATCACTTTGGATGTAACCAGGTGGGCCTAATGGTTCTATAATACAAATTCTGAATTTGTTAATGTGCTCTGTATACTTGTATGGTGCAATATGGAGACTGGGAACTGAGGGCTGGAATGAGTTGCCAGCAAACTATCTCGACTATTGATATTGAACATGCATTGAACGTGCTCAGTAATGAAAAAAATTACACTTGAGATGATATTGGGCAAGACATTTGCCTCAATTTCCGATCTAAGATCCTAGGTGAAGACGATTTTTTATGCTTGCAAAAGGCAACTATGGTAACATAATGTCGGCCGTGTTCCTTGGCGTCTCGACTTAATCTTGTTTTTTTTGAAGAAACCGAGCAGATAGCCCAAATATGCCCTCATTTGTGTAATGCATACTGTAAATGCAAAGTCAACAAAGGCGTTTCTATGCCTGGCAAAATGGAAGTTTTGATCAAGGATGCTTGACTGCCTCTGTAAAATGTATTTGTACATCCTGGTTCTGCATTCATGGCGTGTCTGATGGGATACGGCTGAGGGCCATCATTACATCCTCTATTGCGTTTTCTCAATAATAAGTGCATTATTTGTCAAGCCAATTTAGAAATGGGCATGTGAGATGTGTTTCTGGCATGAAATTGCTACTGGGTTCGTATGCCAATAAGCGGGATAGCGTGACCAAAGTGATGGCCAAATTAATGTTTTGACAAGTAACTTAAACAGCTAGTAAATACATGAACGACTTTCGTGAATGTTACTATTGGATCATCTTAATGGTGTATGATAAGCGTCTGCCAGTATATGCAATGACATTTTCTTTCTGTGTATGCTATTCAATGTTGCCATAAATACACCAGGGTTCGCCAGACCTGGAAAACATGGAAAAGTCAGGGAAAATTGATCTACTTTGAAAACGTCACGGAAATCTACAAGTCAAGATTACATTTTACCTAGTATAATTATTGGTTAATACAAGCATCAAACAGGGAGGAAGAAATTCATGATGAAATAATCAATTCAAAAAACTAATCTAAATTTACTGTTTCCTTATGACAATTTATGACCTACATGTATCTCCTGTCTATATAAAATAAGCAATAAATACAGTAACCCTGTCATATTTTTGCAATTTCAGTGGCCAGGATGGTCAAGAAAGTTTGTTTTACAACCTTGGAAAAGTCAGAAAAATTGAAAATTTCATTTCTAGGCGAACCCTGAACACCCTGTTTGTCCATTCTATATTTTTCACCCCGAAAAAACCCCTACCATTTCATAATTGGCCATGAAATTTGAGGCGGTTTGCCTCATTCTTTTATTAGCCCCAATAAGAAATTCCAGCACTAACAGTTTTGTAAACAGTTTTTTGACTTTTTATTTTTTTTGCAAATGTAGTACGTGTAAAAATTATACCTTGCTAGCAAATTAGCTGAAGTATGACCCGTACCAATTTTTTGTTTTTAGGAAAAAAAACTTAAAAATTCCAGCGGCATCCAGACAGACGAAAATGGTCCAGGGTAGGCCCACTCGTTTTTCCATATACAGTGTAGGCCCACTCTAAAAATA
>JAQGAF010004146.1:0-15191 GCA_034687865.1 Kryphioiulus occultus
GCAGTTGTCATCAGTAAAATATTGCAGAATCAATAACAAATGGTGGACTAGGTCCTTTGTAACATACAAGTCTCATATAAAATTCATGGGCGAAAATAATTTTTTTTACAATTGTGCTACGTAACGCTAGGGGGGGGGAAGGTCTCTAAAAAGGGCAAAAATTGCGTAAAGTCGTTTTCAGACCACCCTGTACGGTTAATGTTTTTGACGTGTCATCACTCTCGCAATTACTTTTATTTCAGCCGTGAAGCTCTTGCCGTCTTCTCCTTTGTGCAACAGCTTCATGCCTTTCAGCGCTGTCATCGCCTTCACGAAGCCAATGTATTCTTTGTACTGAACGTACGCGTCGAACGTCAAGTCGTGTCCGAAGCTGAATGTCTGGATGGTACCGTTCTTCTTGTTGATTTCCCTGAGGTACGGGTCGAGCGTTGGAATGTCGACGAGCCTTATCTCGCCGTAGCCTTCTAACACCTTCTTCAGTATGTACTCGCTGGGTTCATTTTGGTCCTGGTCCTTCTTGTTGGCGAACCATCGGCACGGCAAACCCTGGAAGTGGATCGTGTCCGGCCGTTCTCCGGGCTTCATCTCGTTCATGTTTTTGGCGTCTCGGAAATAGGAATCCCAGTCGTGCCTTGTCGGGAAGCTGATTTTGGCCTCTGCCGACCTCACCTTCAGCATGTCTGGAAAACCACTCAATTTGATGGATTTGTTCTCCAACCTGGCCGCAATGCCTTTCAGACCAACCCTGTTTTCGGTCTCTCCTTCGAACCGAATGAACTCCAGCGTGCTCTTGGTTACCTTGAGCACTGTGAACTGGTCCGGCCTGATCATGTGCTTGATCTTTTCCATCACTTCCCAATTGGAAATTGATTTTCCAGGGATTTTCATCTGCGGCAACTGAACGCAAATGCTGACTCTGGCCACTGGCTTCAGATACAAACCCTGAGGCAAAAACAGCTCGACAGCCTCGCTGGTGTCAGTGCAAACCTGCATTTTGACACGAAATTTCACGTACAGTATAGTTTATCCTTTTTTTCTCCTTCCTCAAAACCACTTTTTTAGTTTTCAACTTTTTGGCATATGCACATCGATGGACTTCGATGCAAATTCATCTTCTTCGATGGCATTTTCATCGACACTCCTCTCGGCTCTGTAAGTAAAACCACGTTTACCAAACGTTGCTAATTTTTAGTCTTCAACAGACTCCGAATAATGGACGAATTTCAAATAATTTACAGACCAACGTTGACTTTTGACTCGATGAAATTGCACGAGTGGGAAGGCTATAGGGATTTTCGCGGGCGTTTTTCATGGCAGCACTGTCGTAAAAAGTTGGCAAATCTCATGAAATCTGGCAGCACTGTTAAAAAAGAACTGCTCTGAACGTCTGCTGCTGAAAATGGACGATGAAACTATCGCCAAATTTAACGATATTGCGGCAAAACAGGTGATTATATCGCGATGAAATATTAACGCGTCGTCGCGATAATGTCGAGGCGTAGACGAGTGTTATTCGCAAAGTTTTTCGCGTGGTAATGGTGACTTCAGTTGTGAGATTGTGAGGTAGGCTTAAATGCCGGTTGCGATTCCACATGGGCTATAAAGTGTAGTAAAAATCAAACAGTAATAGTATTAGAAGTAGGAAAAAATATACAAGTTTGTGTTATTATAAAGGTTCAGGTGTCAGAGGTGTTCATGAAGTGTTCACTTATAATCCGATATGATGACATGTTCGTAGAGGTCAAGTTTTTGTGGAAGGGGTCATCCATAAATCCACCTGTCCATAAGTTTGTCGACGTTTTTATACTTTCGACTTTGCACCTTTGGGGCTCGTGAAAGTGTTACGAACTATTACTGGGGGTCCGTGGGACCAGAATAGCTTGAAAATTCTACTGCATTCAACCCAATTATGAAAATTTCCAATTAGTAAGAATAATTTGATAACGAAATTATCCATCTAAATTTAAAATTTTTGGGTGACAGGGGTAACCCATAATTGGGTTGCCGGAAAGTCTGTAAAGTGTTACAGAGGGTGGGTGGGTCTCTAAAAAGCGCAAAAATTGCGTTACGTAATATATGTAGGACCCCTTTCATGTTATCTGACCATTTTATATGTAACCCACAATCCTGCCAAAAATTTTAAATTTTAGTTGATGTACAAAAGTAATTAAACTATTCTGAGCTCTGCAGTAACATATTGCAGAGTTAATAATAAATGGTACACTAAGTCCTGTATAACCTACTGGTTGCATATAAAATCCATGGGTAAAAATAAAACTTTTGTACAAATGTGTTACGTAACACTAGGGGGTGGGTGGGTCTCTAAAAAGGGCAAAAATTGCGTTACGTAATATATGTACGACCCCTTTCATGATATCTGACCATTTTATATGTAACCCGCAATCCTGCCAAAAATTTTAAATTTAGATGGATAATCTCGTTATCAAATTATTCTTACTAATTGGAAATGTTCATAATTGTGTTGAATTTCCACGAGTAAATTACCAGAAATCAAGGTCAAAAATGAAAAGTGCGGTATCACTCATGAAAGCAAACAAAAATGTCCCTTATAACTTTAAAATCTAGAAACATCCCGAGGGGGCACCTTTCCCAACAGTGATTCCCAACCTTTGTGCTGCCAAGTACCCCTTTCAGAACTTTGATTGTAAAATGTACCCTCAGGCCTCAGTGACAGATAGGTTAGTTTAAGTTAGTTGGCGACTGCTGCAGCCATTTAGACGAAACCTAGAGACCTGTGTGTAATCCATCTCAATAGGTGGAATAATTTAGTCTAATTTTTTTTAACGAAAATCGACACTCAGGTAGACTAGAAAACTGGTCGCAAGTGTGCAGCATTGAATGGATGACAAAACTTAGCGTTAATTTGAACTCCTTTGCTGAAATTTCAGGAAGAGACAATCAAGGAGCTTCTTAAAGAATTAGACACGATAAACGAGAACTGCGTCGTAAATGGTGACGAGGAAGTTCCTGAAGATCTGTTGAAATTGCGACAGCAGAATATCAAGTTGAAGTGCAGAGCCAGCGTCCTAAAACGAGTTGGGTGCTTGCGAGATCAAAATTCCTTTTCCCAAATGCAAATCGGTAACATATAATTGATAATGAATTGTTTTGTGTTAGAGCGTTGCGGAAGTGGAAGCAAGATCCATGGGCGATTGCATGCTAAGCATTCAAAATGCTCTTCGAGATCTTTTTGAGACCGCGACTGTCGCAGCATTTCCTGACTATCCGGATCCACCCGTCGCTGTGCTTCCTAGCCAGTCGGAGCAATTTGGAGACTATCAATTCAACAGTGCCATGCAAATGATGAAAGTAATTATCTCGAACGTGTTTAAAGTACATTTATGTTGAATCCTTATGGAGATTTCTCTTTGCATTGAACATGTAGCACTTTAAAGATGCCGGTCGAAAGATAACCCCTCAGGAAATTGCCAAAGCCATCATAGCTAAGTTACCGGAAAATGGCTTGATTGACTCGGTATGATGCATTTTTTATTGTTTTATTTTTTAATAAATGTTGGCGTATTTTCAGATCTTTCTTTTCCATATATTTGTCAATTTCTAATTGAATCATTGCAAGCACGGGCTGGGTATCTAGAAAATATCAATTACATGTATTTTTAGATTACTTTTTGTGAATTTTAAACGACTTTAAAATTTTATGTATATCCATTAGTTTATACAACATTAGTCATATTTTCCTTTTTAATCGAAGGTGTCAGTAGCCGGACCTGGATTTATTAACATAAGTATTAAAAAGAAATTTGTCAGCGATCAGTTGACCGAGTTGCTCATTAAGGGAATTAAACCTCCTAAAACTGGCCGAAAGCTAAAGGTCATCGTTGACTTTTCTTCGCCAAATATTGCCAAGGAAATGCACGTCGGTCATCTTCGGTAAGTCGGGCAATATCAAGAAAATTATTTCCAAACGATTATAATCGGAAAGATCTATACAATGTAATCCAATTTTTTCAGATCAACAATTATCGGCGAAAGCATTTGCCGTTTGCTAGAATTTATGGATTACGACGTGTTGAGATTGAACCATCTCGGAGATTGGGGAACCCAGTTCGGGATGTTAATTGCTCACTTAAAGGACAAATTCCCGAATTATCTTACCGAATCTCCTCCACTTAGTGATTTACAGGCGTTTTATAAGGTCAGAAATCTTTCGAGCAATCTGGTTGTTTCAAAATTAATGATGCCTATTTTTTGACGTCTCTTGTTTTTTCTTCGTTTTTTACTTGTTAAGGAATCTAAGATTCGTTTCGATGAAGATGCGCAGTTTAAGAAGCGCGCATATAATTGTGTAGTTAGTTTACAAAGCTACGAACCGGATATTATCAAGGCTTGGAAATTAATTTGCGATGCTTCTATGAAAGGTAACATATTTTGATGATTTTAATATGAAATCAAAAGTTAAAAGGTTCTCGCAAACATCTAAGCATTTTGACTTTTTTAACCCTAGAATTAAACGTTGTTTACGAGAAGTTGGACGTAAAGATTATTAGTCGCGGAGAATCGTTTTACCAATCCATGATGGAGAATGTGGTTAAAGAATTGGAAGAAAAGGGTAATGCTCGAGATCAGTGGAGTCAATAGCATTATTATTTTTTGTTCTATTCAACAACTAAATGTGAGCGTTTTAGGTTTCCTCGAAGTGGACGATGGACGTAAAATCATGTTTGTGCCGGGACAGACAGTTCCGATGACTATTGTGAAATCTGATGGTGGTTACACGTATGATACATCCGATATGGCTGCGCTTCATCAACGAATATTTGATGAAAAAGCTGATTGGATAATTTACGTTGTTGACAATGGCCAGGCAAGAATGTTTTTCTTTTATCCTTCTAGCGCATCTCAACCAATTCTTCAGATGAAGTTACAGGATTAAAATTAATTTTTAATTAAAAAATAGGATATGTTGTCAACATTTAGAGGTTCAAATTTCACGTCACATTGAGGTTGTGACTCGCATATAACCCTTCTGCTAAATGTGACCTTAATTAATCACCAAATGTGAAATTCAGTGATTTATTAACATTTACTTCATTCTCCGATAGGCCTTGCATCTGGAATCTGTGTTTGCGGGTGGAAGAAAAGTAGGCTGGTACGATCCGAACAAAGTTCGCGTTGAACATGCTGGGTTTGGAGTTGTGCTGGGAGAAGACAAGTAGGTTTTTAACTTACTTTTCGTTCATTTGTTTATAAATCTATTCGTATTGCTGTATATCCAAATGATATTTGACCAACTTCTTGGGATTATTCCATAACATTCATATGCGATAACATGATTTTATACGGGCAACGTAAAACTATTTTTGCAAGATTTGCAAATAGTTACGCTTTTTAATTTTAGAAAAAAGTTCAAGACACGCTCTGGGGATACAGTTAGGCTGGCTGAACTGTTGGATGAAGGGCTAAAAAGGTCGATGAAGAAATTGGAAGAAAAAGGACGGGACAAGGTTGGTTCTGTTGAACTAGGCCGATTTTGAAACTTTTCACATTTTAACAAAGCTTTTCACAATTCCGTTTAAGTTCAATTCAATTCAACTCAGTACCCTACTGTCAGTAATTTAATATCATGTGGTAGGAGGTTAGGTCCATCAACCTAAATTTAGATTCGGTGGGTACCACCAAGACATCATTGTCAAATTGAATTTCTTGAAGCTTAAGGCTGTCCTTTGGAAGAGAATTTCAACGTCGAATGGCATGCCGACAGTAAGACCAATAGTAAGAATCCGTAAGGGCATGCAATTCCATGAGCGGATTGGCATGACAAGTTCTACCTGCACCTCGGTGGTTTCGTTTAAAAATTCCCTCCACCAAATTAGCATTTTGGGAACACTTTAGACTGATTCTACTGTACATGTACAGTGTATATTCACTATTACAAAATTTGCTTTGCAAATTACTGATTATTTCTTGGTCATGTAGCGCTTACGACTACGTGGTCCCGTCCAAAGGAAAGCATTGCTGCCTGACAGACCTAAAGATTGCGGTGCCAGAAGGCAGCTATGGCAGGATCGGTATGTTTTTTGCAAACAAAGCCGTGATTTCTCGAAACTGATTGCAGCAGCATTTCAGCCTGAACATGTTGGTGTTCGCCCACGTATAATTTGCTAATCGATGTCGAAACTTGTTTGTTTGCAGCACCAAGGTCTGGACTCGCCCACAAGAACTTCATTGACATTGGAGGTAAAAATCGATAGCGTGACAATGGGGACGTATTATCTACTGATGACATCATTGAAACGTCACTAATTTCAGACTTCAGACCCGTCATTATTTTCATTAAACCTCTTATTTTTAAATATTGCAGCTGGCGTTATCGACCACGACTACCGAGGCAACGTGGGCGTAATACTTTTCAACTTCAGTGAAAGCGACTTTGAAGGTAAACTCTTATTTTCTCTGATAAATTGTGTTGCAACAGGATTCTAACTTTGCGTAATTTCCCCCCTTAATTTGCAGTCAAGAAAGGAGACCGCATCGCGCAGCTCATATGCGAGAAGATATACTATCCAGAAATCGAAGAAGTTCAGGTAAAGAAAAGCTGTTCAATAATTTTCAAAGTTATTGTAGGTTTAACGAAGATTTTTAAGCTGCACGTGGCTGCGAAAAGCTTAAAATGACAAGTAAATTTCATGTCATTCGCATGGTTCTGCATTTGATATTAGGTTATTACTATACTTGAAAATTTGATGAAAACGTCTTAAAAAAAGTTTTACAAATACATGGTGCAAATACATACAGCTATTTCATGACAAACCTTATTCTGAATGGGGACTGAAATTTTCATGCAAAGCTTTTTTAAACCGATTTAACGTAGATAACTTCCAGTATTAAAGAACCGAACTCGGGGTTTGGTTTACGATCATTTCTCTTTATACTTATTTCTGCCAAATTTTATTTTCAGACCTTAGACGAAACCGTTAGAGGCGAGGGAGGTTTCGGATCCTCTGGGAAAAACTGATACGAACAACTTGGACATTTCTCGACGTTTGAACAGCCTCGGCATAGGTTTTACTATTGTCGAAGGCTTGTTTTAAGATATTTGACGCGTGCGTTTCATTGACTAAATTATTAATGTTTAGTGTTTTTAACGTTAGATTCCAAGTTTTAATATACGAATCACATCGTCTGTATACATTTCTTCACGGAGCTTGTTTATAACGAGTTATTGGATTTGATTTGGCCTCTTTTCTCTGTTCGCACCGAAATGAAACTAGTTTTAGAACGCTACTATGGTAGCGAACTGAGTTGTGGGAAGCCAGTTTGCAAACAGTGGTGTTAGTAACGCATTCACGTTTGGCGCAGTGTATGATGTGGGTTGTATTATTTATATGGGGCGTCTCCGTAATTTGGTGCGTAACTTGCCTTAGTAATAAAACCGAAGAATCTGCGGCAAACCAAGTAGACTAGCCACAAAAATTCGAAACTGACAATGTAACGTTGCAACACGAAATAATATTACTGGTTGCACCAGATGAAATTCATTTGCAATGTTGCAGCATTGGAATCAGTAGGGAAAATTTCATTGGCAGCACTGGATGACGTCACATCAGACTTGGTTCACAGCTGAACTGTGTTCCTGGAGAACATCATGGACATCCTGCGTTCAGTTGGTTTGCAAACTAGTTTCAGTACTACCAGTAGCGTTCGCATCGCAGAAAGCAAACTAGTTTAGGTTGGCAAACGTGTTTCATAGACTCAGGTGCGAACAGGGTATTAGCATATGATTTGTAAATTTTTTGCTGGTTTCATTAAACTCAATTTGCTAGCCCCGTATCTGGAGAGATGTTCTTAAACAACACCCTGACCTCGTTGAATTTTGGGTTGTCCTTGTCTTTCAACAATTTGAAAATGACATTTTCAGACGTGGTCACGAAGCAGCCAATCTGGCGCAATCTCTGAAACGTCGAGAGCAAAAATCGGCGAGTGTTAATACTGCCTTGACGTTTTTAAAATCACTGCTGCATCGCCTCGCAAAAATTACCTGAAAAGCTAGAAGCCTGTCTTCCTGGGACCGAGAGGACGTGGCATCGGCCACCACGTGGACCTGAAGGCCCTTGCCGAGCAAATCAATGGCGGTCTGCTCGATGCACACGTGTGTCTAATGTGTTAAATAACATTCTGAACCCACAGACTCAGTTGAAATGACACTTAAGCAGGCTGTCAAGCGATTCCTATATTTTACTGCAAACTGCTGTGGCAAGGAAAAACATAGCAGATACTGGCTAAAATTCATCATCTGAGTATCTATCACTTCTGGTATTTTGTTTAAAAAAAATTGCCTGTGGCATTCCGTTGATTATTAATATTTCTAAAAATATTTTAAAAATGCATTGTGGCTAGTTTAAAAAAAACTTTGCCTACGGTGTGCTCTTAAATGTTAGTATTTACACACATACAATTTTTTTTAGAAAAGAAATATGAAAGCCATCATTTGTGGCCTAGTTTTTGTAAAGGTGCTTTTCCTAAGAACATCTTGAAAAATGCATTATGGCTACAGGTTTTTCTTAAATTTGCCTATGGCGTTCTCAATGAGTATTATTGTAGATGGGTCGCAAAAGTCTGCCATTCTAAAATTATTTTGGTTGTGATCAAAAGTTTGAGAACCGCTGATTATTTAGTTCATGAAAATTTTAATTTTTTTCTGAAATAATTGGTGAAAATTTTGAACAAAATCAAGAGCAATTACAATTAAAAAGTATGAAACTCTAAACTGCAGTAATTTACTGATTTTTTTAAAGAAAAAATTACTATATTCCTCCTATATATTTTTTCCTTTTTCCTATATTCTTCCTATATTTTTTTCCTTTTTCCTATATTCTTCCTATATTTTTTTCCTTTTTCCTATATTCCTCCAATATTTTTTTTTCTTTTTCCTATATTTTTTTTCATTTTTCCTCTATTTCCTTTATAAGTCGACCTCCGAACTGCTTGACAGCCTGTGTAAGCAGACCATGGTCGCTATAAATCGACGCTTAAAACTTCAGGTTTACCTCCAGTCCGAACAGAACCACGCTTTCCAAGACGCCATTACACGAGGACTTCATCGCTGTATCAACCTCCGGCAACACCATGCTGAATTTGGTCTTTGGAACCACGCACGCCGCATGGCTGATGTCCAGTTGGGGAACAGTTGACCCCAGCCCTTTCGGGTACTGAAACCATGGAGACAAACTGTTAGTTATGCAATTAATACAACAACAAGCAACTTTTAGGCATGAGGTCATTTTGTATACAGGTTTTCGCATTTTCCACCCAACATTTCTAAAAAATATCTATTTCAAAAGCTCTTTACTGTGGTTCTTAAAACTGGACCCCGGCACACCTACAATACTGAGAATGCCGTAAGCAATTTTAAAACTGATAAAAATAATTACATTTTAGTACACGTATTCTCATAAAATTAAGGACCTGAGAGGATGGCGAAAATTTTTTGAATTTTTTTCCACATCATTTACACCAGTGTACAAATTTTTTCATTATTCAGACTTTTTTAAACTGGCCACAACACCGCAAATTTATCAAGAAACTGGCGAGTGCATTTCAAACTGTGAGCAAGAAACTTAGAGCAGCTTAGCCATTTTAAGTAGCCATTACATGGTTGACAATAATTTTGAGTTTTGTCATTGATAAGCAAAATCATAGCTAACTTATCTCCAGAATATTGTTATTCGCATATTGTACGTCAACAGGGTGGGGAATTAGCTTCCTTGATTCCTTATCTAATATCACATTGTAGACCTTTGAACGTAACCTGTAGGCCAAAATTATGGGTTTGGTAATCATAGATTGCGGGCATCTTCAAGTCTAAATTCACATTTGCCATTTCACGTAATGTATCACCCTATTACATATAATCACATCTTTTATGTATTACGTACACATTTTCAAAATACGTGCTCGAGATCTTTATTAACTCTATTGATATATGAACCCGAGCATAAAAATCAGGTTTCGAGGAACTTTAGGTTGGTTTTTATCGAGTTTTATTACATACACTGCAAGAATCGAGTATAAATGTGTTTTTCGATCTCAAAAACCAAATGTCCAATTTAAAATCGGAAAAAATGTGTTTTAGTGTTTCTGCAGAGTTTCTCTGGAGACTAGCCTGCAACTCCAATGCCTACTTCCGGTGTAGTGGTCATTTTATCGAGAAGCCATTAATTAACAATATGTCCGGATGTGTGTTCTTTAAGCTCTGATAATCAAATTGCATTCAGAAACACTTTTATAGCCACAGGGGTACAAGACTGCATATGTCATAAATAGGCCTACTGCAAATTTGGGTGGACATTTTGCGCCAATAAGGAATTTTATAAAAATTAGGCGAATTATAAAGAGGTATAAATTGTCTACGAAACACATTTTTCCGATTTTAAATCCGACATTTGGTTTCTGAGAAAAACACATTTTTACTCGATTCATGCAGGTGAGTCCATTTTTTTTTTTTTCTAGTTTGCGACAACTTACTTGTTCGGTCACGATGAGCGGAATGTTCATTATCTTGCCGACGCCTATCTGAAAAACACAAAATTAAAGCTATTTTACACAAATTTTCACGAATTACGTGTACTTTCATCAAACACGGAGCCTTCCATAACTTCAATAGGTCCCACAAACTAACCAATTTGTTCGCAGTTTCTACGAGTTGCGAAAAGTACTTGATCACCGGGCTGAATTTCTCCTGCACGTCGCACAGCATGAACACCGTCTTATCGGGGTCTAAAGCCCCCAACTTCGCCGCATTTTCCATATTTTAAGATTTTAAAAACCCAAAAAAAAAATAAAATCCAACCTACGCGTTCGAAGCTTTCGAATGGAATGCGAGAATTGGAACGCAGCGTGTCATTTTATGGAATCAGCTGATCGCGTGCTAAGGCGCTCTAGCTAAAATATCGCCAAGATCGACCTTTTGACCTTGAGTTTGAAAGGGTGTTTTTTGGATGAAAATTTCGACTAATCTTCACAATATCGCAGTATGGAAGTTGGGGGTCGGTTAAAAGATGACAACGAGAGTGACTTGAGCATTCCCGCGTTGAAGGACTGCGTCTACACCAGTTGTTATTGGTAAGGCTTGAAATTTAGCGTTGAAAAATGTATTTGTGACAATGTATCGCATGGGCTAAAGGTAACTTTTTACGTTTAAAATTGTGATTTTTCGACTCGTTCAACAGCGAGGAGAACGTTTGGATGCTGTGCGAGCACGTCAGAAAGACGAGACCCGAAAAACTGGCCAGCTGTCACGCAGTTTTCATCTCAAATTCAGGGCAAGCGGTATACCAAGCTGTTCCTAGCTATGTGAACTGAAGTTACTGAACCATGAATTTCGTATGTCAGTGTAATTATGTTGATGTTGTTATGATGAATATCATTCAGATACCACTGTGGTGTCAGCGAGCAGCCAAGGATAATGGGACCGGAGTAGTATTTTGGGTAACGTGAAGAAATAATGCAGGTTTTTGAAGCTTTTATGCAAAAAACATAAAAACTGCACGTACCATTTTTCAATCTTGTAGGACTACCACGTTATATTTATTACCGATGTGCACGATGGCGTATGCATCTACGACCTCGACACCACGCTGCCGTTTCCATGCGACTTCCAGCGATACGCCAGAAACGCGCTGAAAAGTGACGATGATTTAAAACCAGAGTACCACAGGCTAGTGACATTTTTTGGCCAGATTTCTTTGGGAAAAAACTGGTCCCGAGTTGTGAAATTTTCCTCGGTGCAGTAAATAACTGCACCGAGGAGGTTTGCAGAGAAAAACTTAAACTGCTGTGCAAACTTGTCACCGAGCATTAATATTTGTAAATCGGGTCATGGGCACACGTTTCATGGTAACTTTATGTTGTAATAAATTACGTGCACCAAACAGGTATTTCCGAGCTTGAATGGAGTTAAATCACATAATGTGATGGCATTGGGTGATAGTTTACATGGGGGAAGAATTTTGCATTTCAGAAATCCATAGTACTGACCAGGTACATAAGAATCAATAGAGGCAATAACATTCCAAAATCACCACAAAAAAAATCAAGTTGGCCCACCTCATGTCGGGCATCTGAGAAACCAGTTTGTATTCACGATTTTATGCGCAAAATTAGAAGTTATGCGATAGTTTTGCGCTGCAGTTTAGTCGAATGTCAGGAATTAGAGTAAATTTGTCATGTTGAATTGTAGTTTTACTTACCGGGGGTAATTTGCTCTGGAAATCTGGTTTCAAGATCGGCATTTCAGTAAATTTTCCTTTGTAAAGCTAAGGAACCACTTTTTCTGAAAAAACATTTTGTTAATGATTACGGTAAGGGTTTTGCGGGCTAATCCTACCTTTGCTTTTTTCCAGGATGTTTCGGGTGATACCGGCCTCGCTGTACCTCCAGTCGTTCGCGTCTGATCGGTCACACATGCGGGACGGCATGGGTGCGTGGCTCAAACCTCCTCCAAACTATCCTTGCATCCAGTCCAAAAGTGAGCGAACTCCCGAATTTTCTGCGATACGAAAAACGGGGAACGATTAACATGGGCTCATGTTTTATTATTAATTTTCGTACGAAATATTACAGCAGCGACCAACAACCTGTCGGATTTGATCAGCGTGGACGCCTCGGTCGGCTTTGGAGACGTCTTGACATTCGCGCAGTTTATGGAAAGGTTTGAACGCGAGACATCTTTGCCAAAACCGGTGGCGAAGCGATAACCAAAGTGTATCAAAAATTTCATATTTTTATACAATAAATTTACATTGTTTCTCACACGTCACGATCCACGATCATGCTTGCACGTCCACCGGAGTGGATCTCACGCGAGCTTACGAGATTGAATTAGATAGAAAATTTCGTTTTGGCGAGAAATGAAATTTAATTATTTTGGGTGTATTTTTGGATCTCATATTTTAGAAAATATACAGAATTTCATGTCATGGATTTGGTCTGATATTATGACATAATGGCAAAAATTTGAGAAACTGGCCCGGATTTGGGCTGATATAATACGAGTACGAACTCGTAAAATAATTTATTTCGTTTGAAACTTCATGACATGATTCGAAGCTCGACCTGAAATTTCGTTATTTTAAAGCTGTATTTCAGACCTAAACTAGGAAAATCATAAATTCAAAGTAGTACTAAAAATAATTCTTAATGAAGGTTTAAATGTGTTCGATATGTGCAATGATGCAAGTTAAATATTGGCAACAATACAACTGAAAAGTTATATTGTTGTACTAGAAAAAAACATGACAAGATTATGAAATCGACCATCATTTCTGTAACAAACAAACAAAAATTGGGATGTGGGACTGCCATGTTAATGTTATTTTCGTTTCGCCAAAATTATGAAATTTTTCACAAATTCAAACCCGGTAACTCGTGTTCACTTGAAATCACTCGAGCGACAGAAGGCACTTTGGGTGTAGTATTTACAAAAAAAAAGCATATTGTCGGATACTTCGTATTGCGGGTTCACTATATATTTTTGAGAGTTTAGCAAACATACCTAAGCTTCGCGAGTATTTCGAGCATTTCGCAAACATCCTTTGGGTACATTTACGTATTTAAGCAGAGCAGCTTTTTCATATATTTGCATTGAGAGGCTACGGGAACTTACCATTACCGGGAAAAATTCGTATGACGAAGATACAAAAATTGAGTTGTTCGACGCGGTTTTTGGCACCTGAATGGCGTATGAACGTACGAGGTTGAAAATGCGATGCGGCGAAATCTGAGCGAAGCTAAGTCAATGTACAACCCTAATTAAATCCAGGTTTGTAACATTCCCAAAAGCGCAACGTATGGGGAAAACTAAACTTCTTGACCCGTGGCCGCAAGATGCTCAACTCTTAAAGAAAATACGTCCTTGTCGACAACATTCCTCGAGTATTCTTAAGGTTACGCTATCTAAAAATATGTACTCTGGCTCGCAATAGGCCGAGCAAATCACTCACGCACTCACAACTTCTGCCCTCCGTTGATCTCGTACTCGTCGGCGTTGTTTTTGTCGTCTTCGCCTCCGTCGTCACCGTTGTCGTCGTCTTTGAAAAACTCGGACAAGTAGTCCTTCAGCTCCTCCGCGGCCTGGATCCTTCCTCCCGACGCAGTCTCCTGCACGCACTCTTGCAGCAACTCGTCCAAGGCACCTTTGTCTTTGCTGGGTGTGCCGTGCAAAAGCCCTAAACAAAAAAAAATGCATATATAGCCTTACTTAAACTGATCTTAAGAATATTCTGAGTTTCTCGATGTAAGGTTTGACCTTTAAATCCCTTAACTCAAGTCACCTTCCTTCAGCGAGGATTATTTTTATTTCATTTTTTTTTTGCAAAGAAACTTTTGCTTTGATGACTTACCATAAATGCTGCATTAATTTACACGTTAATATCGATATAATTTTTGCTTCTTGTCACATTCATTCGTTTTTTTAAATAAATAGACAGGTAGGTGAATTGTCAACTTTGTGCAAAAAAAAAACTAAAGAGAAAAACAAAATGCGCTGATAAATGAATGCAGGCCATATTCATCCAGGTTTCCCCATACCCGGAAAACCTGAAATTGCAAAGGCCTGAAAAAGTCAGACAAAATGGATTTGCTTTAAAAAGTCTGTGAAATTCAACAAATCAAGAGATGACAAGCAATTTTAAAAAAAAATTAACAATCCTAATGTAAACCAATTTAATCTTCAAGTAATATAGCATTCCTGACATTAGCGTATGTCAGGCTTTTTGCATTGTGATCAGGAAAATTTGCTTTAAAATCTGGAAAAGTCAGGGAAAGTTGAAAAATTGTATCTCTCTGGGGACCCTGCTATTTATCATTAAAAAACCGATAGACAAGCCTATGTTTTCATTACGTAGGCTCAAGAACCGTAAATTACGGGATCAATTCTGTTCAATCAATTTAGGATTGCCAAAGATGTGTTATTTTAGCGGAGGAACCAGAGAGAATATTATAATTTTCATTAGTTAGGGTAACATGTCAGCACAAAATTTTGGTTTTTGACATCTCAAGTGACAACGTTATAATACACTTGCGTGCAAAAAAAAAAAAAAAAAATCGACTCGCCTGCAAGAATCGAGTAAAAATTTTTTTTTCTCAGAAACCAAATGTCGGATTTAAAATCGGAAAAATGTGTTTCGTAGACAATTTATTCCTCTTTATAA
>JAQGAF010004147.1:0-15184 GCA_034687865.1 Kryphioiulus occultus
CACCAAAACCAAAACCTAAATATGTTTTGGTGATCTTAGATTTCGTCGGAATTTTATTCACCAGTATTTTAATAGCCAATAGCCATGCTCCTTGTGGATTTAAACATAATGACAAAAATATGACTAGACGTTATCTTTAGCGTCTTCCCAACATCTTTATCAAATTTCTTTGAAATCCTACCATCTTATCAGTTGTCGGAATGCGATAATTTAACAGCTTTTGGGCATCGGAACTTTCCTTATTCAGGTTTAAAATCTCGATGTACAGCTTTGCCAGCATACTCTAGAAGAGAACACGTTTCGGTAATGTACAATTAACGAAAAAGTAGGAACAGTTGAAATTAAAGTTTAATGTACCTCCTTGATCCCATAAGCTCCTCGCTCCTTGTCCAGCTGTGGCACCAGCAGGCGCATAGCTGGATGAAAGGAATCGTTCTGAAAACCAAGAATACAAATTAGAGTAAACTTCTAAACATATGTTTACTCATTGCAAAGCTGGAAGCACCGGAAAATCGAAATCTAGAAGTTTTCCAACTTGGGATAAACGTAAAAAAAGCTGAATGCCACTTTGGCGAAAAAACAAACAGTTTTCCCAAATATTAAGTTTGTTTTTTAATTTTCCTCAATCTAATAACTATTACATTTCAAAATTCACACATGCGTTTTCCTGAAGTAATGCTGCCTTTATAACTTTTGCATTTTAAAATTTCCAACATTTCCAGTCCCAAAATTGAAATAAAAAATTTTTTGAAAGTTTTCCCAGACTCCCCCTGACTTTTCCTGACTATTCCAACATACGTTTTCCTGAAGTGATACTGCCTTTCTAACTTTTGCATTTTAAAATTTCCAACATGCGTTTTCCTGAAATGAAGCTGCCTCTATAACATTGCTTCTCAGTCATGCTCTGGTGTTCGTATGGTTTGCCATTGCATTGGTGAGGTGTAGTCTTTTCAACAAGTTTTTTGGGTATATGGCAATACAAACAATTCTTATGTCGTTTATTCTCATCAGTTTATCATCACTATACCAATATGAACCCAAATTCAGCGAAAGAAAATTTCTAAAATGTAACAGAAAATGCAGAAAATAGTTGTTGATTTAGTTGTTTCCTTACAGTCCAAAGTTATTTGCTCTGCATTTCTAAAGGTAACAAGAACAATGTTATTTTTGTGGAGAAATGCTTTCGATCTTGTGAGGTCGAGAACTTGAAAGCACAATTACAGCTATTTACCTCACTATTTATTTGAACTTGTAATTAAATATGGTGCTAATTTGTAGATGTCAAAAGACGTTTATATATTTATTAATTAATAGGTATTCCATTAAATCTGCTCCCAAAAAAGGGCGATTTGATCCATAGTTCAATTTAAATTTATCAATAGACTACGACATCATTTATCAATAGATTACGACATCATTTATCAATAGACTACGACTAAATCAGCACTGGAAATGAATAAAATTTTGTAGAAGATACAGAAATGAATGATGCATTTTACTTTTTCTTTACAGTAGGCCTACAAAGTTATTTGCTGTTTTTTTGATGGCAACTAAAACAATGTTGTTTTGTATGGAGAAACATTGTGTAGGCCTACTGAGGTCGAGAGCTTCAAGAGCTTGAACACACCAGTCATAGTTATTTACTCAATAAACTGGTAAATATGATACCAATTTGTTGTTGTGTTGTCAACAAGGTGGTTTTGTATTCATTTGAACGAAAGGTGATATGGGGGATCAACGGGATTGGGCATATTCTCGATGTAGGATTTGTCGATGCACCATTCATCAAACTTTTATTTTTTTAAAGAGATTTTAATTTGGTTTCCTTCTAGAAACCTAGGTGCAAATGATGCACAAGAACTATTTGCAAAATAATATGAATTTGCGATGAAAATGGAAGATATCACGATTTACACACCGTGTTAGGATTTCGCAGATGCAGTTTGGCGTGGAAATCTCTCCATGTCGAAATAAACGACCCGAGAACTTTCCTTTTCTTGTCACCTTTCACTGGGGAGCTAATAGTTTCACACACTTTGCACAGATCCTCAAACGGGACCTTTGAGGCCACCGTGGTACTCATGTTGTTTTTTTTGGGTATTTTTTTCAAACTTCCCACCAGATGCGCGACCACCCGATTCTCACTGAACACAGACTGCAGAGCCGCCAGAATCTCCCGAGGCAATTTCAAGCCACATTATTGCTCAACACTCGAGTTTTCCGAGTAAATTTGCATAAAAGTCGTGGAATTTATCGAAGGATACCACTCCATGGCCACCGCCATATTGGAATAGAATGTATGTCAGCCGCCAGCCGACGAAAAGTAAGCCGCAAGCCGACAAAAAATAAGCCGATAGCCAAACATCTGTCTAGGGAATTATCCGATAAAATCCCGTTTTATAAAAAATCAAACTGAAATACGAACAAACTTTATTTAACATTTTATAAAACATGCTCAATTTGTTCAATTAATCGCATTTAATCAAAAGTAACTTTGTAGGATTTTGACAATCTAGCTGGAAAATTCCCTGTTGCTGTCTGGCAGCACTAAAAGTAGCGATGATGTCCGACTACTTCTGCCTTGAAAGTTCATGATCAACAATGATGGATGTTTCGCATCAACTCGATTTATTTGATAAAATGTGACGTTCCGAAAGCGTTTTATAGAAATAAACATGGTCTACTGCTGCGTGCCCATGTGTAAGAACAAAGCGGGGAATTCCAAGTTTACCTTCTTCCATTTTCCGAGTGATGAAAAGCAAAGACAGTTGTGGACAGATCGAGTGAGGTCAGTGTGTGAGTTTTGAAAACTGAAAAATTCGATGGTACAAAAATTCGATAACAATTGTCAATAACTTAGTTTTCGCGTATTTTAATTCACCAAGACGAATAAACCCGGATGGCAGCAAGTGGGTGCCAACACCGTACTCGCTGATCTGCAGCTACCACTTTTCCAAAGGAAGAACTCAGGGGGCTCCAGACAGATTCGAATGGAATGAAAACAAACAGTTCATATACTCGTCACCCACGAAGCAAAACATCAGAAGACGGTATTGCAGAAATTAAATGTTAAAAACTATAGGAATGACAGGTGTACGTGAGACAACCGAGTTGTCAAGAGAAGGGAAATGTCATGGGGGTGGGTCTGATTCCAGGTTCAGTTTATCTGCTGCATGTTCATGCGGATATTGCGATCCAGAAATCCAAATGGATCAAATAAGTGATAATTCTTAATTACTGTCCTATGAAGTTTTGGCTTCAAAATAAACAGGACGAGGACTTACAGGAAGAAAATGTCATTCTGTACCGGTGCTATACAGCAAAACAGGTCTTGTTCTAAGACTAATAACATTTACATCTATGGGGAACCTATATGGTCAGTGATAATGTCAACATATTTAGAATAGCTGGCCACACATGAACATATCGGAACTGACGGATTTGGGGAAAAAATTGTGCTTGAGATACTGACATGTTCAGCCTCATGCAGCGTATGGTCACAAACGCATAGATTTTTTCGAATTTCCCTGATTTCACCAAATCCATCAGTGCTGCTATGCTCCTGTGTGGCCTGCTAATCGGTAGTATTGACTGCATGTGTCAATATTTGCATGTTCCTAAGCGACAGTGTTATTGTCAGTAAACAAGTCAGTATCATCGTGGACTTCGTTGGGTGCGGTTTTGATGATGATGATTTCGATCAGCGTTACTCTCGTTATTTTGGTACTGACAGTAACGTCAGTAATAAAGTTTTCCAAAAATTTGGGGACCCTACATGTGCATTTTTAGGCTACTGTCAATTTCAACCATCCAAGAATTTATGCTAATCATGTAATATGTGCAATGCTGATGGATCGATGTTCTATTCTCATTACTGACGATTATCCGAATTTTCGGATATCTTGCTGTCAGTATCAGAATACTGACAGTAACACCGATCGTGTTGGTTCAGCAATTCAGATAATTGTCAGTAATGAGAATAAAACCATAAGTACTGTGCCCATTACACGATCAGTATTACTGTCTGTATTTTTTGAAATTGGCAGTATTCTTGGCCATGTATGATCTCCAAATAGTACCAGGAAGGCTGGAGCATAAAGAATTGCAAAGGTTAATATATCGGTATATTCTACCCTTAATTACACGATCAGTATTTTTGCTTGTTGTACCAGATAAATTGTTTTCATGCGCTGTGATCTTGAATAATTTCTTGATTGTTTTGATTGTTAGTCCGCTTCATAGTACTTTAAAATGCAAACGAAAATCTGTAGCGGTGGTCCTCAAATCCCTGTCATTCCAAAAATAGCTTGCTGACATTAAGCATTCTGTTGAGTTATGCTTGATTTTTTAACACGTTATCCACACAATTAGGTTTGATGCTGCACCATCAGAGAGAGCAGTTGCGAGTGACTCGACAACTGTTCCACGTGATATACACTACTACAGCTCACTATCCTGCACTGGAAAAAGTTCCAACGAAGTTTCTGCTGTGACCAGTCGTGATGTTCAGGACGGAAAGCAGCTCTCGAGGGTCAGTTACACGTTTTGCTCCTAGACAGCAATGAGAAAACCTTGGTTATTTGACTGAATTCGTCCTTGTACACAGGGCAAAGGAACCCGTTGCGCGGTTGCTGCATGTAACAATTCCCTCGGAAGAACGAAATCGCAGCTTGAAACGCAAGATGTTCGATACCATGCTTTCCCTAAGGATCCAGCTGTCAGACAAAAATGGATTGACAGCTGTCGGAGAACTGAGGAGTGGAAACCTACGTCATCTCATATCTGTTCTGACCATTTCACCTCTGATGACTATGAAAGAGACCTTCAAGCTGAGTTGATGGGCACTCGTGCTAAAAAAGTCCTCAAGAAAAATGCAGTGCCATCCAGAAATTTAGGTAAGAATACATTTTATTGTGGAAAACATCATTATATACTTCCGACACCTAAAGCTACAGTAATAAAATGTATTGATAAAATTGTAATTGTGATTGAAAATTAAGTTTGAAAATTATTTGATCTTGAATGTCAAAATCTTTCTTCAAAACTGGCCTGATCGTTATTTTACATAATCAAAGCACTAATTTGCACTCGTTTATCTACTCTTAGTGGGTAAACATTTTGAATTCTTGAATTCATTCCATTCTTTAGATTTTACTGAGCATGACCTGATAATGTCCTTCAGCATTATTTTTAATATAGAATAACTCTAAAATTGCAGTGCGAATTTCGGCATACGTTTCAGCGTAAGCTAGTTATCAGTTTCTTTGAATATCTTTTTCAGTTTGGTCTACATACGTAAAAGTGGGTACTGACTCTGCATGCAATGCTTCGTGCCCTGACAACCAAGAAGTGGTAATTGCAAGCGCCAACGAAAAAAGCAATAAAAACCCTTGTGTAACACAGGTAAACATAAAGGTGAGATTTATAGGAAGTCCAAATAGCTTATACATATTTGTTTCCAATCCATAGCGCTCATAAACTATTACAAATTACTGATTTAAATATTTGCAGATATATATATTTTTTGCAGGCGGTTTATTCATATTTTCGTTATGTATTTTTGTGTGTGTGTAAAAAATGAAGACTTTCTATTTTTGTGTGTTGATGCAAAAAAATTATAAAAATATCATAAGCTACAGTGGGCGCCGCTTAATGTGATCGCGGTTAATGTTATCATTTGGTTATTGTGATCCATATCGGCAACTTCCTACCGCTCATATACAAATACACAGTAATTTTCAGAAAAGACAAAAAAGGGAAGTTTTTGGAAGAGAAACTGCCGCAGTGATGCCCAATATGAAAAGAATATCAAATGCTTTTAATGATATTTTCCCAGTGTCCAATATTCATTGACTGGAATTATCCGTTAGCTGCCCCATTGACTGAATCTGACATTTGCCACGCTATCTGTGAGGCAAACAATTAAAGAACTGACTGGTGAAAATGATTTGGAAGATGTCAAATATGAAATACGTAACTTAGTTGAGAAACTGCCAATGAAGTGTAGAGAAGAGAGAAGCACTTACTGTAGAAGTTTATGATGTGGAAGTGTGAATTAGCTGATTTTTCAAATGCAGTAAGCCCACGATATGAATAGGATAATTTCATTAAAAACATCTGACTATGGAAGAGTTGCAAGCAAACGAAGATAAGTGAGTTTTATGAGCAGCAAATAGGTATGTACATTTACTTAATAATGTACATGCGCATAAGAATTCAAATTAAAGGACGATGGATTTTCTGTCTTTCGGCTATTAGAATCAGCCGGTTATGGTGATCAAAACAGCCTGGGCCCATCGTGTGCACATTAAGCCGTGCCCACTGTAGATTTAAAAAAAATATTTTTCACCTTTTCAATCAGTTCTTTATAGATCAATTTCAAATTTTCGGGATATCCACAGCCAAAGCTGGACAAAATATGATGTGTTTTTTTTTGTCTAGAAACTAAAACAGAACGTTGTGGGAGCCACATTGCAAGAAACAGCAGTTATGGATGTGGACACACCCCGGGAACTGACTTCCTCGGAACACTGCTCGAAAGTTACCAAAGATCAGTCAAGTCGACAGGTTGACGAGCTCCTTTATAATCCTCCTGAATCTTACGTGCACCTGCTAGAAAAGGCAAGTTTCCCTTTTTCATTGCTATGACGAGAAGACAATTTTGACAAGTTGTCGAAAAGCCTAAACGGATTCAAGTTGAATGTTTTTTTCCGATCCTGTTTAGAGCCTAAAATCCGTTATCGTGCCGGCCTTGAGCCCAGACACCACCGCAAGAGTCAGCGAGCTGGAGGGTCAAGTGATGGAATTGATGGAGTCCAACAACCAGCTGGAGAGCATGTGCAAGCAGCTGACACTTGACAACGCTGTGCTTCAGAAGAAGCTGGCAACGGCCAATGGCAAGATCGAGAAGGAGGGATGCCGCGCCACCGCTCTTGCCAAGGAGCTACGGGGCTGCACCCGTCAGTCTAGACACATGGAGAAGATGGATGCTGCCATGGACTCGCTCTTCACCCCCTCGCAGAAAAGGCTCCTCTTGAATCGCAATAAGAAAGTGGTGTGGGACAAGCAAACACTTGCAATCGCATGGACGTTGCGGTGCATCAGCGAACAGGCCTACGAGTACTTGCGTACGAATCTGAAATACCCCTTGCCTAGTCAGTCGACGCTGAAGCGAACCGCCGCATCTCTGAAATCCGGCGGTTTGATCAACTTGAACGGAGTGTCTCTGGAACCCGAGCTTGAAGAGCTTGCTGAACCTCCCCTTGATATCAAGGAGGAAAATCTTTCTGAAGGAGAAGATGAGGGTCTGTCCGATGCGAGGGACGAGAATCTGTCCGACAGTCGGGATTCTCAGTGTGTGCGCAGCATCAAAGAAGAGAATCTTTCCGACATGCAAGATGAGAATCTGTCCGATGGACTGGAGTCTGATGCTCAGGAAGCAATCCTCCCTGACGTGACAGTGAATGCGAGAAGAGGGGCCATTCAGGGCTTGAGCTCCTTCTGCGAGCAGCAGATGGCGTGCTTTGACATGATGGAATGTGTCCTGGAAGAAGGTTGACATTGAATAAACCCTGGATATGTCTGGAAAGTACACGTAAGTATTACGAGCGTTTGTTGGATTTTGTCCCGGTTTCCACAATTTGCCGTGCTGCATTCTCACGATTCAATTTTTGTTGTTAAGTTATTTCAGGGTTCACACAGTCAGGGGAAATCGGGGAAATGAAATGTCGTCAGGGAAAGTCAGGGAAATGCAGACATTTTGCCCAAAAAGTCAGGGAAAGTCAAGTGGAAGTCAGGGATACCTTTCAAATAATTTTTAATTTCAATTTTGTGACTGGAAATTTTTAATTTTGCATTAATTTTTGTGAAAAACACCCTATAAATTACACCTACAATATGTTATTTGCAGTGGAGTTGTTCAAAAATGTCGCCTGCGACGTTCCCATATAAAGAAACGAACTAAAATCCATCGGAGACATGTAGAAATTGAGGGGCAATTCTCAATTCTAAAATATACGTGGAGTCGCGGCAAATGAAAATGCGAGTATTTTTTCCAAAAATCTTAGATGAAAATTGGGAAACAATCAGATATATGCAGGTGAAAAAAATTACAAATATTGAATACACGGTACTTGAATGGGCTAAGTGTGGAAAATAAAGTTGATTTGACTTACATGTGATATTTTTATTTGATAAGTCAGGGAAATTGGTTTGATTTGATCAGGGAAAGTTAGGGAAACTGAGTTGCAAATTTTGGTATGAGCCCTGTATTATTGATCAACAAAAGTTGTACTTGAAGTGTGTAATTTCTGTTTAGTCAGTTCAACAAGGATGTAATCAACTTGCTGTCGAAATGATGTTGAGCCAAATTATACATATTGTGTTTTTTCAGAAATTCGAATAACGGTAATGGAACGATTGGAGCAATTTGAAAACTGTTAAAAGACCAAAAGTTAAAGGGTAGTTAATTTCATTTGATTCAACCAATTGTTGATCAACTCTAGCTGCTTCAGGTATGTTGAAAGCGTGTTCTCACGTTTTAACTAGCTTTCAATAGAAAATTGAACGACAAAACTTGATTCGTGAAATTGCGGCTTTACACAAAATGTTTAGTAAAGTGTGGTGCTGAAGCAAATATTGGACATCATTGAAACCGAAATGGACATTGATGGACATGTCATTGATTGTTAGGAAACGATGTTTCAATAAGAGCGACTTAAAAACTACAATGTTTCATCCCAGCATTTGCAATTTTAAGAAAGTCTCAAAATATATTTAATCACGGTCTCATCCATTGTATGAAGTTAGGTGAAAGAAAATTTCACTTTTTGGATTATGTTATCAACGTTATGCACCGATATTGTTTATGGCCATTTTTTGCAATTTTTGTTTTAAATTGCACCTACGAATGTGGTCAAACATCAACTCGGAAAAGAAATTTGCTTACTTTTGCGTGCATTTTATGCACAATTTTGAATTGTCTTAATTATCTAGAAAGTTTTAAATTAACCCTTCGACTCATCACCCAAAATTGTTACAAAAAATTCACAATGGCACGAGAAGCTGCAAAACAGCATCCCCTACCTTAATTTTCTTTCTACAAGTAAAGTAGAAGTGTTTTACCTTTGGTAATCGGCCAAATATTTTTTACTCAAAATTGCTTTTACCAAGCGAGACTTTTTCTCTGAAAATCACACATTGTCATGTATTCTTAATTTTATCCTTTACATAACTTAAAATGATAGGGTTGCGTCCTTTGCTAAACACTCTATACTTACAGAATATATAAATAATAAACGACATCTTTGCCCCAAACACGCCCAAAAAATGTCTTTCAAAGTAAAACTGAAAGTCAAACTGAATCATGTAATGAAAATATTCACGTCCAATCTTTGATCGATCGGAATGTACGGTTGGATTGAATCAAAACTTTACAATGAATGATTTGAAGTTGCAGCTTTTTTAAAATGCAATGCAAGTGGTCCAGGTCCTAACTGCATTATGGCATATTAGGTAAGCTCCCAATATTTATTACCAGGTGTTTCATGCTGTCTAAATTTCGCGACTAGGAACATCATGGTAAAGTATTTTGAACGGAATGTTTGCTAAATACCCAAGAGCGAAAAGTACAGTTTCTTTACAATTTCTCCAGCTTTTGCATTTGCTGTAACAGTGTAGTTGAAGGACTGCAGTAATTCCAAAACCCAAAATGCAACTTTGTGGTTAGACTACAGATTGACCACAACATTCTCAGCTCTTCTTTCAATTTTGTTTCAAAAAATTCGAAAATTTGAGAAAAATAAATCGTGAATGTCTGAAAAAATTCATAAAATTCTAGGGTTGTTCTAACGCTATCATATTTTATGTGGAAATGTGGTGATAAGCCTAATGTTGGTGTTTCTTTCTTATGTTCTGATGCATGCTCTAAAGTACAGTGTATATACAATGTACATGTAGAAAGTTCCTGCTTATAAACAAAGGAACTTCAGTGCTCAATTGCGCCATAAGCAAGATCTTGTGATATAGCTTAGATCACGATCAAAAAATAATTAAGAAAATACCAAAATTAGGTTTACCACTTCATTTATACTCAAAAATGATAGCTTCATAACTAGATTTTTATGAATTTTTTTTTCAGGAAAATATTCTGTAAAATCAATTCGACAGGGAATTTATTATTTTTCGATCATGATCTAAAGTTCATGTACATGCCTGTATTTTTTTTTGCTTATTAAGGAATGAAGCAGTGAAAGTCCTTTAATTGTTGATAAGCGCTAACTTTTAATATACTTTAAATCACAATCAAAAATTAATAAAGGGAATACCAAATTTAGTATCACACCTCATTTCTACACAAAATCGAAATCTTCAGAACTAGATTTTCATAATTTTGTTTAGAAATATAATCCGTAAAATAATTTCTATGGTGAATATGACACTGTAATTTTCATGAACTGATTTCATGATTTTTTTAAGAAAAATATTCTGTAAAATCATTTTTAATGGCGAATTTACTATTTTTCGATCGTGATATCTAAAGCTCATGTACATGTATATGAATTATTTTTTTGCTTATTAAGAAATAATTTAGTAAAAGTCCTTTCATTGTTGATAAGCACTAAGTTTTAATACAATTGAAATCACAATCGAAAAATAATAAAGGAAATGCCAAAGTTAGGTATATTACACCTCATTTCCATACCAAATCGAAATCTTCAGAACTACGGTGTAGATTTTCATGAATTTTTCAGAAATATATTCCGTAAAATAATTTCTACGGTGAATGTGACAATGTAACTTTCATCGACTTTAAACTTCGGTGCTGTTATTAAAATCGTAATAATCGAACAGGTATTTTTTTTTGTAAATTCTGCTGAGCATATTGCGCCAAATTTTTAAAAGCCATAGGGCGTTCACGACCGCATGTTGGGGATTTCCCGGCGCTGTCTCCGTGGACCACTCAGTTTGAATTTCATTAGCACTCATCACTGACTTCACAAGCAATCTAATAGATTGAAATACTAAAAATCATTTTCATGAAAAATAAGGCTTTACCGCTTCGAATGAATCGAGAAACAAGCACGAATCATTTTTTTCACAGTTCGGTTTTCCTGCAGATCGCGTTCGTTAACGGACATCCGATGGGGAGATTTGGACCCCGCATCTGGCAGCATGGATCGCAGAATTTAGTTTTTTCCTTTTGAAATTCGGCATTCGGAAGGGAAGCAGGCAAAGCCGCAAAGGTAAGTTTCGTTGACGTTTTATTCGGATTTCACCTTTCGCTCTCAAAAAACTGTCTGCGGTGAAGGCCGGAATACCAGTTCGCGAGAAGGCGGCTCCCATTTTGCCGTGGCCGAGGTGGAAGTGCTAAAAATCCCGGCTTGCCCGCATGGTGTTCTCAAATTGTCGGTTATTGGCAGTTAGGCCTACGCATGATTCACCCTGTCATTTGGCCTTCCAGCCGCCAACGAAATTTGAAAGTGGTCTTCAGTCTTGGATTCAATCGTTTGCAGGTGCCCTCGCGTAGTGAACTGTGCGCTTTTCCATCCCTTGGATACTTTCGTCAAATGTAAATTATGGATTTTGTGTGGAGCGATATCGCCGTTGGAGCCAATGTGGATATACAGCGAACGGATGGTGAGCAATTTTTTTGTCATTTTCGAAGCTGTTTGTCGAATAGATATTCTGTGAATTAGTAAGTGGAAATTGCCGTTCGTGGCCATGGGTTATGGCGAAATTGGCTAGAGCGGACATAGGCAATTTGCATTACATGTACTGTATGATATCAAGGGACTTGGCTCTTAGCTAATTTTTTTTAATCATTATCATGCTAATGTGCTGTTTGCAGTTTTTTAGGAGTGAAATGCTGAGTGTAGTTAGCATTGTTGTTGAAAAAAATGACCAAATGGAAATCCAAGTTTTCCAACTCACTGAGCATAAAATAGCCTATAGCATGAAGATTGTGATTTTGTTGAATATCTCATCAAGCTACATATACTCTGGGTGTTTTATAAAATTTGTAGTGTATAAATGTGCTGGACTTTATTAGACTGTCTAGTCACTGTCTGGTGTCATGACTGTGCCCCTCCCCCTTCTGATCTTCACTTTTAACTTTTTAGGGGACCCTACATGGTAATAGTAATACTGTCAGTCACTTTCGAATCAGTAGAAATGACAGTATGCGTCAATATTTTCGCGACCCAACATGGACTGTCAGTAAAATGCTCAGTATCATCGTGGACTTCGTTGAGTGAGGTTCTGAAGTACCACGGATCGAAATCAAAAGCCTATTTGGAGACTTACAAGGCTTATTAACTGATAATTTCAATACTCACTCGCAAACGGTACGATGAGGATTGAGAAAAACAGCTGAAAATGTGTTCTCATACTAATTTCTTTGACGAAATCCAGCGTATGTGGCACGTCCGTCTTCAATGGCTGCTGACGTGATACTGACAAATTCACTGACGAACGCCCTTATAAGGTCAATCTTACTGTCAATATATCGAGATACTGACAGTAGTTATCCGAAAAATCGTCATTATCGAACTTCACTATATCAGCCTTGCCCTTACACGTTCAGTATTACTGTCTGTACTTGTCGAAACTGACAGTAATAATGCCTGTGCAGGGTCCCCTTAACTTTTTGAGGACAATTTCTGGATATTCTTTGAGAGCGTTACCGGATGGATCAAGGGTCTCTGATGGCATGCGTTGCGATCGAGTTGGGAGGCTCAATGCTTGAGTCTTTTTGAAAAAGCTTACTAGAATGGGGAATTCAAATTTGGTAGAGGGAATCTAAACGAAACCTCCATGGTGGTAGGAATGTCATTCCTATACAATTGGTCTTATATTTTGCTTGTCATTCAATTTAGCAATGACTTAGGCTTAAAGAAATTGAATTGAAATACATGTGCTGTCGTCTTCTACACTGTTTACACTAGCTTGGTCTGCTATTAAGGTTGAATTATTTTGGTAAACACAAATCACAACCAATGTATATGGGAATTCGATGTGTGCACGTACTGTGTGTGTTACCAACGACCGCTGAATCGTTAAATGCAATCATACAAATTGAACTTTTAGCATATATGTGCTAAGTCAACCGACTTAAAAAATAAACCTGCGTACTTGCCTACTCCCTTTAATAAAACTCACTCTGTGGCACATCTACGTGCTAAGTTTGTGGTGCAGTGTGATACAGGGTGTAATTAGTAGGTCTATGCTGATATTTTGGGCCAGTGAGTAAGGACCGTATTCTAGGAAGAGATAACTTTTTGTTATCAAAATATGAGGCTTGGGATTGACGATATGATGATTCATGTTCTGAGTCCAATCTTTAACTTGATCATGGTATCGTGGTCTAGTGGCACGGGCATTAGAATTATGTAATTCTATAAAGAGGGTGTTTTGGCAGTCAAGCTTCTGTAAACTTCCATTCCCATAAGAACACCTTCAAGGTCTGGCATTTTACTTATGTGTTCAATGTCAACCTGGTATTTTTCATCTGCTTAAAAACCTTAGGGCCTACTTTTTTATATTTCCTAACCATGTGAGAAAGCTGAGAAGCATAAGGATGACTTACCATTCCTAGGCACACTGCACTGCAGCTACCATATGTGGCATGATATCATGATTCACCAACATTTTTGAAAACCTGATTAAAATTTTCTGACAGTTACAGTGGGCCTAGGCCTACTATTGTGGATGTAAGGTTTGTGCAAGTAGACTACAACTAATTCCGTTAAACAGTCATGGTTTCTGAGAGTTTGTATTTAGCCAGACATGAACTTCACCTTGGAGATCAGCCAGAAATCTAACAAGTTATGAAATCGTGACAGGTGTGAACAAGTGACTTTCAATGCATTGACCAGTTCGACTAACTGGCACTGACAAGTCAGTTGAACCTGTCTTCAATCTAACCATTCTGCGTTGGCGTGGACATAGCCAATGATGATGTTTGCTTCGTAAGAGTACCGTTGCCGTTGTTGTCAACGGCCACGAGAATGACTCGGTGTTACCGCAGCATCTGCGTTCGCTGACATCGGGCTCACCAGGCGATTGGAATTTCAAATAAAATTAGGATTCATGGCAGGGATGGGGTGAAGATCCGGGCCAGCTGGCAGAGGCTGCAAGTTTGAAGACCTCGGCTCAGACCACCACCGCCCGCTCGTTAGCCAATCAGGAAGGACCGTGGGCGGTTTTGAGCGGTCAAGATGCCACTGATAACAGTTTCTTCCAACCGTGGAGATTCCTCACCTGACAAGCATGGTAGGCACAGGAAGCAGTGACAGGTGGGTGTGGCCTCCCACGCCCTCAAACTGGACATTGTTACCAGTCGAGAAACCCCTGAGGCTGCACCAACAAACTGGATCAGTTTTCCAACTTGCCATGGTTTGTTTGTTTCTTGTCCGTTCTTCTGTTGGGAATTATAGGCTTTCCAATCTGCATTTTGGTGAGATGGCTGTTCTGTCACACACTGGCATGCGACACCCTTCTGCATGCCTGCTCGGTAGTCCTGCAAGGGACCCCCCCTTTTTTTTTTTGGCAGGACAATATACATGTATGTTGTCCGCATAAAATGTTGGACAGTAAGCGATGGATGAGGTTTGAAGCTGGAGGTAAATAACAGTTCTGGAAAACTGCTGATAATTGCTTGCAGTCTTGATGGAGGGGTTTGAGGGCAGGCAGTTTATTTCTTTGATGAAGGTTTGATGGAAAGAAGGTCTGGAAAGTTAGTACTGTGAAACTTCGATTATTCGAATACAGTAGAACCTCTGTAAGTTGACCACCCAATGGTCTGTCGCAAACTGGTCAACATAATAATTATCTTATTATTATTATTATTATATGGAACGAGGCTTGTACTGACACAGGATTTTAATTCGGTGTACTGCACATACTTAAATTTTACAATAGCCTAATCATTCATCATTCATGAATAATCGTATTAAAATGTTCATAATACAGCACCAGTATTGCTATTGTTCTGCAAATTTATTCAGCAATTATATGTACAGTACAGTAGGGGTAGGCTACCCAAGAAGTTCAAAATGAACTCGTCTACATGTACCTCTGTAGACAGTTACGGTTCAGGGTGTACAGTGTAAGTTTTGCAAGCAGCCAATAAATTTAATCATCCATGACTTTACATGTTGAGACCATGCTGGTCAACATACAGAGA
>JAQGAF010004148.1:0-15183 GCA_034687865.1 Kryphioiulus occultus
TGTGGCGCTCTCATTGGCTCGCAGGTTCTGCGAAACCCATTTCGCACAAAATTGCGGCCGTCTGAGTACCCCTATTTACTTCAATAGTGTCACGATATCTACCTGCAACTATTTTCATGTTCATCTGCAAACACAATAAGGTTTCTTTTCAATGGGGCAACGTAGTGCAATATTTTTGGCACCATTTATGTGTGAAATAAATAATCAAAATAAACGAAATACAATAATTACCCTGGTTTAGAAGATGCAACCAAAACTATGGTAAAGTGAACAAAGTGCGGGAAAATTCGAAAGAAAAAACTGCGCGTGTAAGACGCACCCCATTTTTGGAGACCAACAAAGTGGAAAAATGTGTCTTACATTTGATGAATTACGGTATATGTAACAGCTAACCGTTTCTTCGACGAGTTTCTTGCATGCTGCATCTACTTTATAGCGTTAATTTAAACGTAAACATATTTACAGAGTTTTCAAACTAAACAATGATAACTTTTAATCAAGGTACAGTACTACCCACGAAATGTATTCTCATGTGAATACTTATTACTTAGTCAATATGTATACGTTTCCATGTGTAAGACCTACCTATAGGTGGTGCCTCGTACACCATTTGCACATTCAATTTCCAAACTGACTCCTATTTAACATGTGTCCAAAGAAGGGTCAACGACAACGAGTTGGTGTTAAATTTCAAAATTCCCCCAGTGCCTATACGTTCATCCTTCAAAAACCTCTCCATCACGCCTAAATCAGAGTATTAAATTTCCCTAATAATGGCGATGCTCAAATACTAATCAAGATAAGATTAAATGCCAATTGGGTTCAATAGAGGCAGGGCAGGCATTGAGTGTCAGTTTTAAATGGGAAAAATTCAATGAACGACAGCGACTTCTGTAGAAACTAGCCGTCGGGCTTATCCAGCTGGGCATCGTTAAAATGTATTTGAAAAACGTTAAAAATACAGATTTGTTCGAAAATACTATTTAGTGTACATTACTTGTTTTTTGAAAACTGTCAATACGTGTAGAATGATTACCTATTCTTCATATACAAATACCTGAAATACATGCACAACTGAAAAGCTGGTATTTTACGCCATATTGAACAAAATTCAATTGAGTTTTTGTACTCTCACGTTCTACGGTTGCACGTGACTATTCAACGAATCAACGCTGATGCATTTGAGCGGCAAATTCAAACTGGAAAACCAGGATAGAAACCCAGGCAGACGCAGCCACGGCTATTCTACGAGCTTATGTAATTCATTAGGACAATATACTAAGTAAACTAAGTGGCCACAACAATGGGTTGAAACATATTAACCTTAACAGCTGTTGAAGGGAAGGTTTATTTAAACTTGTTTCTCAAAACAAGCATGCACTGTTTGATGAACAACGTGACGGACAATTTGACAAACAAATGACAATATCAGAGGGAAAGTTTTCAACAAAAATAAAATAAAATAAACACAAATTTAGCAGGAGCGGTGTAGATTTACTATTTGAACACCTTGAATAATGTGCCACTGTATATGGCACTTTAAACTTTCATAGTAACCGTGCAGAATAATCCGACCACCAGGTGGCGGGTAGCTGGTTAGATGGAAGGGGTTGGCAACCCCATGGGGTGGGTGTCCTTTCGCTCGCCGTTGTATGAATGGTGACCACCGAGTGAGAAACAAACTAGCAAAGTGTGAATGAAAAGACAATTTTCTTTCATGTAAAATGGAAATGCTGACTCACTAGGCATCTATATTTCAACTACCGCAAACGCCTCCTAACGAGAGCTCCCCTCCAACAACGTTCCGAAAGTAAACACTCATTGTTGATTGTAATGAACATGAAGGCCATTCTTTGACGAAGGACAGAAATAGAACCAGTGCTAATTAATGAATAATTATGATCCATTGAAGGCGCTCTCGGAACTGGACATCCGAAACTGGCGGCGGTGAATTAGCTTAAGGCGACCGAGAGAAAAAAAAGCATAATTGAAGACAGAAATGACCCTATAAGAGCAGAAAAACGATTACTGTAGGCCTATACATGTACACGTGTATCAGCGTTATGTATAAGTACAGTATACACTGTATGAAATTTCCTCAACTCGATGGATGTTTTTTCAGGTGAAATTTCTGAGAAATCAGCTCCCACTGATTGCCTGCTAAATCATGACATGGCACAGGGTGACAAACAAATTCCAAGTTTTGAAATTTAGAACATTTTTTTTGAGAAAAATTTTGGGCAATTTTAGGACATTTGGACATAAATTAAGGATTATTTTAGGGTTTTTCAAAAAAAATTATAGAATGCAGTACGGTATTTCAATCTTCATTCATATGTTACAATACAATATTAAAAGAACAAAAGTGGTGTCAAACTGTAACTGCACCAAGGTGTTGGCTGTCAGCATTTAACTTTGGATATGTTCAGGCAGTTTGACAACACAATGTACTTTTTTAGGACTTGTTTGCCACTCTATGGTATCAAAATCCTTTCATTTTTATCTATCAAAACATTCTCATCCCATTTACTTTCAAAGTTGATCAGAACGCTCCAACATTTACTATGCTTAGTTACAGCCCATTCAACAAGACCTGGAGTTTGGCATCACTGCCCTGCAGGCTGCAGGGCCCAACCCAGGCAAATGTTCGCGTATGGATTCCCCGTTAATGAAATCTGAATGAAGGTAATTTGAAAAAAATCACTTGGTCACTTTCGAATATTCGTCCCGAACACTTATTCCCATCAGCGTTTTCGGACGTTTTCCCACTTTTGACAAACGTTCTCCTGCCCCGTGGGCAGTAAGTTAGTTGAAAACCGAGATTTTCCACACACACATGTATATAATGATTAATCAATGAGAATTGGTTAATGTAGCGAGCACGGTGTCCGAATGGGTCCCTAACGAAGGACCCTCGTGAGGGCGACCAAGCGTGAGAAGGGGCCGTCTAAGCCTCCGCATGCCGACGGATGCCTCTGGCTCTGCAACGGCGCGCGTTAAGGCGGTGCTGTCAGCCATGCACCTCCTCTCTTTGTCGCCAGGGGGTAACCCGTCGCAAACGGAAGCGCCCCCGTTCCGTGCGGATCAACGTTCACTTTTGGGCTCCGTTGGCGCGGAACAAACAGAGTGGAGTGCCACTTCCTTCCGCCTTCTTGCCTCCGCACAATATCCTTCGAGGGCCGCCATTGATGGCGAGGTGTTTGTCCAAAGCTCAAATCCCGTCAAAATCCACGAGCATTGTCACCTAGGCCGCCATTTTTTGCGTCCATCACCATTGAGCGGCCAGGCGGACTGTAACAGCTTCGATCAAAAGAAATAGAAAAGCGAATAACTTTCGGGGCTTGACTCGGGCATATTTCTAAATGCCTTTCACGTTTGAAAAACGGCTGCCAGATTTTCATTCCCATGCTATGCTCGTGAAATTAGCATTCAACGGCGCTCTCACTGTTCATTTAGTCGAGCGGAAGTAACCCGAAGAAACGATAAATTACGCCCTGCTCCCGAAAACAAGCCCCAGAGCTTCTGTGCAACGATCAAATAAGGCGAGTCCTACCACGGCCCATTCAATTGCGTCCGTGACGCAATGGGCCCCCATTAATTCGGTATCAATATTTACATTAGATACGGCGTGCACAAACCCTCTGGACGCCAATTTGCTGAGCATGGACCGAGACGATGGACGAGCGCTAAGATCTGGCTTGTGGTCACTAGATGGCAGTCATCACGCAGGATGCACAAAGACGAGAATTTTGAAAGAAAAAAAATTCCAAGGAATTCGAATCTCAGGGGCTATATTTGATTTTGAGTTAATGTTGTAAATCGATAAAGCAGCATTGATAAACGATAGTTTATTTTTAATTTTTACCATCTGTATAATAAAAAGGAATAAATGCTGTGAGTCGATAATCGATTATCTTGGACTTTTTCCAACAAGGCATGCATGTAGTTGTGGTGCTTGTCTGCAAGCTTAAGGTGTACGTGGGAAAACGCCTTAATTGTAAACAGCATCGTCAAAGTGCGACAAATGTTTCGGGATGCTGGAATGATATTATCATCTCGAACTTAAGAAAACGTTATACACAATGTCATCAATTTGGTCAGGTTCGTACATTTCATTGTTCTATAGGTGTTAATCTTATGAACTATTCAGCTGGGGTTTGCTTACATGTATGATAAGATGGTTTGGTAAACATACTTGGGCCCAACATGGACATTGCATTTATGAAGTGCTGCGGTAAAGTGCTCAAATCACAATAATGTTGTATTCTTCGATCCCATCAGACTGGGACGTCAAGTACGTCATGCTCATTTTTTATAGTCGAAAATCAAGACAGATATCATGGTAGTGGTCCACCAAATAACGCTTTCAACATAAACCGGTGCGTTGATAAGGTCAAAAACATTTAAAAATGGACTTGAAATGTTAAATATCAAAATTTCTGTTGCCTCCAGCTGGAAAGCATCCAATTCCAGGATTGAATTTATCAACACTGTTTGTAAATCTAGAACCACCAACTCCAAAAGTGAAATGAGCGAAGAATTTATAAGCCCAATGTCTATCACGGTTTTATTTCCCATCAGAGACGAGGGGGACTAGTTTTCCACAGAAGTCATTTGGGCCCCATCCATGTGGCTCATGGCTGGATGCAACATGTAGATAAGCGAGGACGCCTCTACATGCCCAATGAGCCTTTCCCTTCTGGTGAGCCGCGAACAAAGGGCCCAAGTATTAATCTCAGCCAAAGCTCAATGGTCCTGGGTGACTCGAAGCCAGGGTTTACAAATGGCTCTTTTATATCCAAATCGATAGAAAAGAGGCTCATTATTTAGAATCGCTGGATGCGATCCTATCGTCGATGCCCATTCGGATAACTTACGAGGGCTGGCTTTCTAATTTTTAGGCGGGAGGCGAGGAGGTTAGGGGGTGGGAGGGTCAAACCTCGGGTCCAATCCCGGTCACTTCTTTATGGTCCCGCGCTGACTTCAACGTGCATAACATGTCGTAAATATTTTTGTTTAAAATATAACTAATACCTCATAATGGGGCGTTTAAGGGGCCTTGCATATGTCAATGGTCTGCCAGGTGTCACTACGGCGCTGCATGCAGCTTCTCCCCTCTAAAAGCGCATTGTGCGCCCCCTACACGCGCAACAATGTCTCTATGATCTACACAAGAAAAGCCACAGAGACAGCGAGACAATTACTTTAAACGGGAATACAAGCTATTCATCCGCGGGAGGGGGTTAAAGGGACGCGGACGCATACAGAAACTGTAAAATATGGTACCATTCAACAACAAAAACTACTGCCTTTTCATCCAATCCCGGTTTTTCCCTCCAACGTCTGCTGCTGCAGGACGTTGTTCAATGCTGACGTTGAAGGCCCCTTGGAAAGCCCCCTAAGCCAAACATGTTTCGAGATGTAAACCCTGGGTCGAACATTAGGGATGAAGTATTTAGCAAATAGGATTTACCATTGGACAAACAGTTTCGAGTGTGGCCGCAAACATTCATAGGGGGCGCTCACAGGCCCCTTAAAAGCACGCGAATGGAGCCTACAAAAAGGCAGAGCTAAGCCGATTAGCAGCCGTCGAGGATGCGTAATGCGGAGGCCCTAAATATACATGTTGACTTACACGTCATGATTCCAGTATGGACTTGGACACTGATCCGTGCATGGATTTTAGGACCAGAGACAAAAAGGACTTGTGCTTTCAGCACTTTGCAAGCTCGCATTGCTGCAGTCATACGAATAAACCTATTTCCCATGCAATAACTTGACATGTATAGTGCATGTCAGCGCTAGAATCAGCTGGCTAGAATGGCTAGATATAAAGCCAAGAGTGAGCCATAATATGCTGCCATAGAATGCAGATTTACTGTAACTCAGAAAATTTACAAGCCGAACCTTCACTTTATATGTATATGCTTGTACATGATTATATATGTCGTTTTCGAAATTAAAAATCGTGGCGTAAATGAAAAACAACGCCTTTCTTTTACGTTGCGCTATCGAAAAAATGCGGAAATTTACGTATACTACAGTACGATGTACATGTACATGTATCTTACTGTAATTACACTAAGCGTTTTAAGTTTATGCAGAAAAGAAAGTTTCCTGTTCACATCGACAACAGTTGCTCTTTTCCTTATCATAATTACATCACGACAAATACATTATCGTGATTTTCGCTTTTTTTTTCTGAAAGCGGGTGTAAATGAAAAAATCCATTTCCAACCAGAGCTTTTACAAAGAATTTGTTTTCTTAATTCGCTCAACGTCCGGTTTTTTTACTGAAAACTGTCGCCAGGTTAGCAACTTGCATGGGATACTTGATGCTCCGCTAATACGAATGTGCACAAAACATGTATACTATATTTTAACCCTTGTTGCTGGCTGATAACAACGACACCTCACCTATGCTTTCGGAATTTATGCCTAAAAATGTAATTTCTTTATTTTACCTACCCTAACCGCAGGCAATCACTGCCAGCCTTCGAACCGTTAGGAGAAGCCCACTTTCCATAGAGTCTATGCCAGAGCAGGGCAGCCTGCAGAGGTTTTTATGCATGCAGTATAAGGGGACATTTATTAATCTAAACATGCATAACCATGCGTAGGTTTCTGTATATGTTGGTTGTGGATTTGAATAAGTTTTAACAACACCGACTTTTTAAAGTTGCCGCTGCGTGGAAATTTCATCAACAAGTGATCCACCATAACATCTGCTCCGTGCGCTGTATGCAGCCATAAGGTCCCAGGACTGTATAGATAAATTCCTTGATAATACAATTATTTGTATATACACGATACATGTACACAATTTTCAGAACAACACTGATTAAATTGCAGGCAGTTCCATTTCCATTTCAACAAATCTATAAAATCTAGATCCATGCATGTCGGCAAAATGCGCAAGCAAGACTATGACTACAAATTAGACAAACATGCTCCATGCATGATGCATAAGAAATTATTTGAGATGATCATAACTTTTCAATTTGCAACCATCTTAATTTGAACTTCATATTATTTAAAGTATAATGAAAGGATTGATTAAAGCCTTTAAAATACACGCATGGCTACACGAGTTAACAGTATACTTAACAACGATCAATCATGAGTATCGGTTATACATGTAATTCTCTAACATTAAAGTGCTGCGTTCGACTGCATCAAAGAATCTCCACAAAGTAGATTTTTGTTGTACGCATGCATGAATGCAAACATGTGCCCAAAGATAGTGTTGATTGCTTCTCAAAAATACACATTATAACAGCACATGTGCAAAATAACTAAACCGGTATTAAAATCAAGATACATGTTTATTTAGACTGCATTAATTTAAGCAAAAATATATCCCACATTTTGCTTTAATGCATTTGTACAGGCAGTTGAAATTTTTACAAAAAAAACATCACAGTAAAGTGTGCAATTGAAGGCCATGTCCGCACGTAATTCACAAAGTACAGTATACTGTAATAGGCTTTCCCGCATATATCACTCAAGATTACATGTATGTGGAAGGTCTGTCTAAACCTTCGGTTAAAAGAAGAGGGATTTGAAGGGCGTAAAATTCGGATACGGATTTTAACAATTTGGAACCACCTTTGTTGGCGAAATTTGGTTGAACTTTATATGGAACATGGACCATGGATTAAAGTGCAGAAACGCCTTTGCAAAAGGCACTCAATGCGTGCTATAGTATAAGCATGCATGCGTAAAATATATGCGAGAAGCTTACAGGTCCATTCATGGTTAATTCCATCAACAAATCAAGCTTGCTTTTCAAATTTTTGAAGGTTGCTTTATAGTTCATGGTTACTGGTTAAAAGAGGGAATTATGCGTTGCTCGGCTATCACTGCATTATTGCAAAGAATCTAAAATGGCGTAACGAAATTAAAACGAAACTGTATACGCCCAAACACAAATCTTATTAATTTTCAAGAATTTTACAAACTCAATTCTTAACTCAGCATTTTTAGTTTCATTCAGTATTTCTTCATATGCAATGTTGCTGTTTAAAATTGCAATATATAATGTAAAATTATATGTGATTGTACAGGACAGTCAACGAAACTCGGACCGCAGGTGTGGCGGATATTCGAATAGACGGATAATGGAAAACGTGAGTGTATCTCGTATACATATACATACATGCATGTATACAGTGTATTACATACTAGTATTTTTTTAAAAACGTCTATCAGGTTTTGTATCTTTCTGAGTGCTCAGACATGTATCGTTGTGCATGCACATCGGCTCTACCATGGCGTCTGCGTGCCATCAAATTTACTTTTGTGTGTGAAAATGCTTTGTTTTCCTTCCAAAAAGTTGTAAATTATGCTGACGATTAATGGAGACTGATATATCGAGTGCCGGATAATCGAAGTTTCACTATAGTCTCGAACATTCGTTGAAGTTTGAAAGAATTTTGCAAATCATATACAGAATTTACGTAATTGTACTGCAATATTCAGTACCTCAATTGTCATTTTCGTTGTATATGTACCGGTATATATTGTTCGTCAATATGCAGTCCCTTTCCAAACAGTGTTATGCCACTTATACAAGGGATAAAATCATAAGGAAATAAAATCATAATAAAACAAAATACCAAGGTAATGAAATATTTCGCCAAAAATTCCCTCTTGTTCAATGGTCAACACTTTGCAGGATTGCACAACGCAATGCAAGATATAAATAAACGTATCAGAGGATCTAGCACTGATTGAATTGGACGAGCATGTAGCATGAAAAATGTAGAATTCACAACGTTTTCAATTACCAAAATCCCTCATAACACGACTTTAGGTGCGAATCTAATGGCATTAGCACATTGCCTCTGAAATCTTCCACATCATGCAGGTACATGGAAAACCTTCACACCATTTCAGGCTAAAGCTTATATGAATTCTCCCCATTACCGAATACGCGTCATTGCGCTAAAATGAGCACCGGTCATTCTAGTGAGTGGACAGCGTCGGATCCGGCCCGGCGACTGTGGCGGCACCTTTGGATTCCTCAGGGGGTGCCTTGAGGATAGGGGAGACTCAGAAAAGACGAATTCGTTCCTTTTCTGGCGAACATTTTCTCTTGTCATTTTCCTCAGGGTTCCTCCGCATCTCTGTGTGGATGTCCAAGCATGGGCTGGATATCAATTGAACAATGGCTGTCAACATGGACCCCCTGTGGAGATGGACACGTCCCGTGCTGGGACAGGGGAAAGCCTTTCGTCAAATGTGCCGCTTTGCTTCTTCAAAGGAGGTAGACCCTGGGCGAGGGGGCAATTTTCACCAAAAACACAAAAAAACCTAGATGACAACAATGCACGCTCGGAACAGAGTTGCCATTTTTAAAAAGAAGGGACACGAGCACAAAAGGTGTCCCCTAAAATGCTGAGGAATTGTTTCTGGACATACGAAACTCGGGGGCAGCGCTCGCTTTCCCATCCCTGTGGAAATGCACGCCAACATTCGGCCCCTTTTTAAACGTGTTATTTCATCCCCGAAGAAACTCAGGGCCGTTATTGCATCAAGGTAAAATATCTAAATATTTGAGATATAAATACACATTTATCATTGTTAGACGAAAGATATGGCAAAACAAATCTGTTATCTGCATTCTAACTTTATAAGTTATGGATAACCAGATATTGTGTGGTAGTAATGATAATTCTAAGATGTTAATTCTATATTACTACACTGCATGTGTACTAACAGTACTATACATGCATGCAATTATAACCCTAAAAGACGGAGGACCAGTAAGGCACTCGAAAAAAAAGCTTTCGATTTGTATAATCATGCATTCAACAAATAGAAGTTCGCCATGGGATTCAATTTCGTAAAGTTTTATGTATACTTGAATTAATTACACTTATTTTATCATGTTCATGAAGTGCATATAATTTTTTTTTGGATGTTATAAAATTTAAGTATTAAGCATGCGTGTAATATATAAGGTAAAGAACCACTTTTATATCCGAACAACTATAGTGCATGCAACAATCAAAGAACAAATTTTGCATTTGTTAATGAACACTTTTCTTTGTGACTTTCATGTATATTTTCAGTCGTTTGAAAAACTGAGCAGTTTTTATTGTTATTTTTAACGAAATGATTTATCATGTATCAATCAGCCATATATATAAATTCCTCGACGCCATGTATTTCGAGGAAGAAAATTTGCATTAAAAAATACAAGTCATATATTGATTACATGAGAGTCGTAAATTGTCAAAAATTTCAGATCTGTGAATGCACATCCCATTGCACTGCATGCGAGTTCAGTTTTGGAGTATTCGTCATTCAACAAATATACACATTTGTTGAGATTTGGCCAGATGTTATTGTCGGCAGCATGTAATGATTGCACTGTACGAATTATTCCATTGACATTACACAAGGCTGTATTGGTCACTTAAAAGGATGTCACGATGGAAAAACTATCGTCAAGTTCAGTTTTGAGAACAGTATACAATATGTATCAAAGAAATACTGTACCCCTGAATGCATAGCTAAGCTGTATCACGAGTCATAATAATTCAATAGGAAAAAATTAAAAGGGTGAATATTAAGTTTTATTCGCCATAAATTATATCAGAGTATATTGTAGGTCTGGCAAGCTACCGTATATGTATTTCTGCAAGAAATGAGAGGGGATCTCCTCGTGGGCTTCCGTTTCCGCCCCCTTACTCACGCAGTGTTGTGCGGTCGACCGAAGGAGGAGAGAAGGTGGATCAGGGGTGGATCCAGGTCGTGTCCCCCTTAGCCATGGTCCAACCCACTAAGCATGCATGGGGCACCCCAAGCCCAATACGTCTTTCAACCCCCTTCGTATCCCCCGACTAGCTTAAAACTCGCTTTCTTTGAAATTCGGAGAGGGTTGCTTTCATCGGCGTTGATCGACCGTAAAATTCGTAAGGCGACAAATGTGACAAACATTCATGCATGATGCATGGCTATGTAGGCCACAGAGGGTCTCGCCATTTTCCAAAGAAGTCCATGCAACTTTTGAGCTATAACTACCTACATGTACAGTGCATAAGGCCTGAGGCATAGTGAATTTAGAAAAAATCTATAGACATAGCATATATAGCATCCCAAGCCAAATTAAGAATATATGCAAGCGTGAATTTTGACAAGATTTATGATATGAGATTAATGTTTGGTTTAATAGCCCCATAGCCAGCCCTGGGATTAAAATTGTTATTCAACACAGTTGCATGCATTGTTGAGAAATATTGTTACCGTAACATTAAGCTTACAACAGCCTATGAAGTAAACTTCAATAACATTACTTGAATTAATTTTTGAGTTGATTGTTATTCAACTTGAATTAGTGTACATGTAATTGTTATTCAACACAGTTGCATGCATTGTTGAGAAATTAATTGTTACTGCAACATATACACGTTCATGCACTGATTAAGCTAACAACGACCTATGAAGTAAACTTCAATAATATCACTTGAATTAATTTTTCGTTTAATTTTCAATACAGTGAAGCATTATCAAACATTATTCATGTATTGAGAATTAAATTGTAAAACATGTCTTTCGTGATTAAAGTGGCAACTTTTAATGAAGAAAGATTGAACTTAAATCTCTTTAAGGATATTTCAAGTGTGGGATCCTATGAAACACCCTTTCTGAACATACGTCTCATCAGTTTAACAGTATATATGTATACAGTAACTGCATACTCGGCAAATACAGAAATTACCAGTGTTCTTTCAAGTTATCAATTTACAGAATACGAATACACTTTAGTGGAACAAGAATAAAAAGATGCACTCGTAAAAAGAAAAATATTTGCCATGAAACTATACTGTATTTGCTGCATGCAGTATAAGACGAGCAAGTCATTCTTAATTTCACATGTTAGCGTACTCAAAAAAATGCTGTATACTGAGAATGAGATGTAAATACAAAAAGTATGTTGCAAACTTCTTTTTTAAAGTTATGTACTGTCAGTACACCTTGTGTGGATGGATATGATGCAGACTATCTATACATTGCAACTCATCACGACTTCTGGTCGCTATAACAATGACGTTTTTTTTTCTAAGTGCTTCAATGAAATTTTGTGATTTATCGTCTGATGAATGCATGTCTGGGAGATAGCAAATAAGGCACTGGCGCCATGTGAAATAATTGGTTGAAACATTATTCCGGTCTTAGAGGTCCTTATATTCGCCCCTCATGGGAAGCATTAAAGAAAAGCAGAATGATTCTTTTAATTCTATATAGCAACCAGCTCAAAAGTATGTTTAGGAATGAAATTGCAGGGTTGGTGAGGTCGGAATGCAGCAAAAGTTTTAATATCAGTCCAACGCACGAAACGCTCTATAATCACGAAAGGGCGAAAATATTACGACTTATTTTTTTTTCATTTATAATATTTGCGGCACATATTTCGGAACGAATAACAGCAACGGGGTCAACAATTAAACGTACTCCAGAGCACCCCGACATATAATTTGAAGAATGAAAATAAAGTTTTTGTTGTTGATCTGAAATATGCCGACTCTCAGACCCAGCACATCCGTCTGCCCATATCTGAACAATGCCCTTTAGCTCAAATAAATAAATTGCAGCCAGGTGCTGTCAACAACTAAGTATTAGTTTCATCTATATTTCTTAATAGTGCATAAACATTCGATAAGTTTGCTTTCATTATCAACGACCCATGCATATACTGGGGAAGGGGGCCCTTGTGGGACGAAAGGGGTATGAATGCCAAGAATGGACATCCAAAAACAATGTCAATAGCAATGTATTATGCAGTATATTGGTTTTCCAGGTTTTCCAGGTTAAAAATTTTCCCCTGAACGACAGTTTTCTCATCGATCAATATGAAGTAAAAAACAAACGCCTTTAATAAATATCTTAATCAATATAACCTTTGAATTGACTATGATGATACTTATTGCATTTGAAAAATGGAATTCACACAATTTTTAACTTGATATTTTAATTAAGATAACTCTTATGCTCAGAATTCATTTTTATTCGACAAATTTCGATATTGTCAAATTGAAGCCAAATACATATAGAAGGGACCAATCTGCCATATTTGTGCCAAGGACAACTTTATCCAAAAACCACGGTCCGTCATACGCCAGAATCGTAATGAACTATACCTTATGGGTTAAAAGGGTTTGGAAATCCCCTGACATTTTGAAAAAAATTGCAAATTTCCCTGACTTTCCCAGGTTTTGTGGAAACCCTGATTCACGTACCCAGTTAAAATTCTTACCAGTTGGGAGTCTCGACTAGTTGGAATAGTTTATATGAACATCAACAAGAACAAAAACAAAACTATAAAAATGGAAATAAAACATGCTCAATTAGTCCGAACGAACGTGCATGACGCAAGTACGGTATAAAACATTTTTTTTAAATGTGTGGCATGATGTCTATTTATGGATAAATATGGACAGCTAAAGGTCATCTTTCGAATTATACAGACAATTACAGATAGCCCTCAACAATATTCATTTCAAACACGCCAGCGGTTATTTTTGGACACAGGACATAACTCGAAAATTCAAAGAGGTCTGTCCTGATGCGAACGCTCATTATGTACATTTGTCTTCTCTACCAAACTTCACGAAAACGTCATCCCAAGTGGTTCCCAACCCATTGAAATGCACGCAACCCCATATTATGCTGGAATACAAGGTACACTAAAGGAAAATAACAGTCGAAATAGAAATAATGCTCGAAATAATGACAATGGGAGTAATTTTCCTACGTTCATTATAGGGCTGGCGCAGTTTCTGCGCACACAATTCTATGAAAAGGTGGCTTTATTGACGGTGAAAAAATGGCTAGGGATCTGCACACAGACAAAAAAACGTGCAACAACAAAAAAAAAACGAATACTGATGAGAAAAGAAATTAGGCAACCATTTCGGAAGAAAGACTACGGCGCGTGTACGTGTGCACGCCTGGCCACACCCTTATCCATTCACGGTGTATCAGGGAGCCAATCAAAACTCAGCTTTGCTCTGGGTGGGGAAATGCAGATACGGCGAGAGCCAATCAGAAGTAACTTGGTGGGAGTGGGCGGGTCTACACCGAACGATGAATTCCAGACTCGGATGCGAAATATTCCAGCAACTTTTGACTATCATTATTATCATTATTATTATTATTACTCTCATTGCTAGAGTAATGCTGATAGCGTTTAATGCGGTTGCGAATTAAAGGCGCCGACTAGAAAGCCAACGCCACGTTAGTTGAAAGCACGAACGAATACAGGCTTCAATAACTTTCGGAAAGTTTTCGGTGGTGTTATTGTTTCGGATATAACTTCTATTCGCAGGCGAGTGAAGTGGATGCGTGCAGGTGTGGCTGAAATTTCTTCAACCAGAATAGCATGCAGCGTTGGTGAAAATAATAAAAAGGAAAAGATAATGGATTCTCCGATATATTATGGGAGAAGCATGCAGGACAAGTCTGTTTGATGGCCATATGCATGCTCATTTAATCTTCGCAAATTTAAAAAGAAAATTATAGTTATGCACGAAACGAACGCAAATTTAGTAAGAATTGCGGTATAGGTTAGAAACCTTTTTGCTGGTTTGAGGCGATAAAAAAAAGCACAATTGCATAAATTCTTAGAATAAAATAACAAATGCACAGATTTACTGCAACAAAAATCTCGAAATAACAGATTGTGATTCCCAATTCAAGAATATTTATTAGTCTACATGTATATAAAATACGTCTATAAAAGCTGATTAATGGGGAATTCTAGGTGGTTCCATGGGATCCGGGTCTCATTTTTTCGATAGGGCATTCGGCGATAAACATACAAAGATTTTTAATCGGAATCAACTTTGTGAAGACAGCCTCAAAGAAGATACATTTATAATAACGTGGTAAAGGTGAGAGGATAATCATTTTAAAGTATACAATTTTGAAATTCCGAGCCCATTCGGATCCATGTGCTATATACATGTAACTTGGTCGTACATTTTTTTTATTCCATCATGCAGACGTATATATATATATATATATATATACGAATTCCCTTCACACCCTATACAAGTTACCAGAAATTCGATTTTTATTAACAATGATGATGGTGTCCACCATAACGTGGTGGTAGCTGATAAATGCATGGAAACTTATACATATTATGCATACATACATATGTTTGCCCCCCCC
>JAQGAF010004149.1:0-15183 GCA_034687865.1 Kryphioiulus occultus
GAACAATCACCCATATCTAACGATTTTTGGAGAACATTCGTTAAGTTAATAATGGCGGAAGAAGTTGATTTCCCCGCTCGAAAGCCAAATTGGCTCTCAGCTAAAATATTTTTGTCAGCAAGATAACGAACAAGCCGTTTGTAGATAACCTTCTCTACCAGCTTACTGAAGACGGGCAAAATAGATATCGGACGATAGTTCTTCATAACATCCATCTCGCCACCTTTGTAAATAGGAATTACCTTTGCTACCTTCATAAGATCTGGGAATTTCCCCAACGTCAAGACCTGATTTATTATAGAAGCGAGTGGCTTTTTAATGTGCGTGGAGATGCGTTTCAATAAATAAGTATTAATTTGATCAATATCCTCTGCACGCTTATTAGGTAGACTCTTTATCAAGCTTTCAATTTCATTCTCATCAGTCGGAGCCAGAAATAAGGAATCTGTTATTCCTCGAACATTATCAGTTGAGTTGTCTCCATAATGATCAAGTATATTTCCCGCTAAGGCCTGACCCACATTAACAAAGTATTCATTCAGGGCATCAGCTATTTCGTCTTGGTCGGTCAATGTGGAAGCAGAACCCCGCACACCCACTTTGATCTTCATAGGCATGGTGGTAGTCTTTTTCCCTCTGTTTAGGACTGTATTTAGGATTTCCCATTTCATCTTGTTATTATTACCAGCCCTTATGAGATTAGACTGGACATAGTCATTCTCAGCACGCCTCAAAACAGATGTCAATATATTACGGTATCTTCTATAAGTATCTTTAAGAGATAGATCCGAGGGGTTCTTCCAGACCCGAGTATATAGTTTTCCCTTCTCCTTAATACTTTTCAATAATGTCACAGTAATCCATGGCTTGTTTGGTATATGAGAGTATCTATATCTCCTTGTGCCAGTTACAACCCTTGTAACGCCCTTTATTATCTGTTTTAGTTTATCGATGAAAATATTATAAGACTTTTCGGGGTCAGGCTCATTCAATACCTGAACCCATGACTCAGATGAGAGATGAGAGTTTAGTTTCACGTGGTCGACATTTATTATTTGGTTATCATTTTGAGGTTGAGATTCAGCCGCGTTAGAAGCAGGGCAGACAACAAGAGTTGCAAAATGGTCAGAGATGTCAAGGGGGATAACCCCTGTGGTAATATTTATTATATCATTATGCATGATTACGTGATCAATTATTGTGCTAGAGTGGTCTGTTACTCGAGTAGGTTTATTTATATATTGCATGTATCTGTTTTCACATAATACATCCAAGTATTCACGTGAAGAGTTCTTATTTAGTACATCAATATTTAGATCACCAACCAGTACAGAAAATTTATTCTCAGCATTTATTCTTTCCAGAACTGAACCCAAAGCAACATTAAATAGATCAACATCGGTCCCTGGGGCTCGATATATAGCTCCGATTATAAGTTTTTGAATTAATTCACAACCCGAGTCTTTAATGATTCGCATAGGTTTGTCAAGTTCAACCTCAACCCAGATATTTTCACAATTTGACAGAACTATTTTCAAGTCCGGTCGAATTCTATGATGGATCATTTCTTTAATATAAAGTGTTATGCCACCATGATTAGTAATTGCCCCAGTACCCGCTGATGGTTTTAACTGTCTGATTTCAGCATACTGGATATAATTCGGTAGATTATACATGCTACTTTCAGTTGTGGTCTTCAACCATATTTCGCTCAGAACCACAATCGTGAAAGAAACCTGCGAGGTCAATAAAAAGTTTTCAAAATCACTAAAGTTTTTTCTAATACTTCGTATGTTCATGTGCATTACAGTAAACGAGGTATTCAGCCTATCTGCGTAAGATTTTTTAAGATCACTAATATGGTAACAATGACAAAGCTCGATGTCATTTTCTTTTTCCATAGCCATTGGTTGAAATCAGCATAAGACAAAGAGGTTATCTGCATTCAAGCACATCACTGGACAATTGTTTTATCCAGCTTAGCAAAAATCAATTCATCGCATATAGGTAACACATTGGAATTCTCTGTTCTTCTCATAAAAATTTTCCCGTTCTTGCTCCACACAAATTTCCAATTATGCGACTTTCGGTATTCTAAAGCCAGGGAAAACAGACGCCTTCCCATCGGAGTCAGATGCTCATTAATAAAGATGCGCCTGTCCCCACCCAGGCCTATCATGTTCGTAGTAATAGGTGAGGCTCTTGACCTATAGGCCAGGTAAAAGGCATCACGCTTCCTCCTGGACACGAATTTTACAATTACAGGACTCTCGTCCTTTAATTTGGACGGCACACCATGCGCAGCTTCAATATCTTCTCTTCTTATTTCCACATTGATATGCCCTGCAATATCCATGACCACTTTCTCCAAATCCATTTTTCCTTTAGACAAACCCCTTATCTCAACATTTACTCTTCTCGAGTATTGGCTATCGAGCTCCGCCTGTGCCTCGAGATGTTTCACTCTGTCCTCAGACACTGTGGCTCTCCTTTCCAGTGCTTTTATATCATTGTCAGTATCTCCTACACTTTTTTCGACCTTCTCCACCCTGATCTTAAAGTCGTCAACTATTCCACTCAAACCCTGAAGTGACGATTTGATATCCTTGATGTCATCTGTGATGGGAGATAAACCTTGAGACAGGCTCTCCCTAATCCAAAGTTGCATCTCTTCCCGCAGCACGGAAATAGGGAGGTTTACATTCTCATTCTGGTGCAAGTCTTCCTTTGCCATACTTTCCGCGGTCATTTTTTTCCCCAGATTTCCAAGGTCAACTTCTCTCATCTTACAGTTTTTACATTTCCACGATAGCTTTTTTTCCGTTGGTAGTTTCCGTGCATTTTTTCAGACATGCCACTACATGCCTCCATATGGTAGCTACCTTTGCAATCAGCGCACTTTAAGCCAGATTCCGGTAACACCGGATCGTCACACTTGGGGCATTTAGAAGACATTATTCCTCCAGTAGTCAGGTATAAACTTAATATCACAGATCCGTCACAGAATCGCGTATAGGTGGCTTATGATATCTAGAGTATCACGATCAAACTCAAGTTCAATTACACGTAGGACCGCTGCAGACAGACTCCCACGACGTCCTCAAGGACATCCTTTTGGCACCCTCAACTCACGGTTTCCAATGGCGATTCGCGGTTTTCTGTTTACGATTTTTTCCTAGAACCGTAATAGACGCCAACACAGAAACGTGCTTGCGAAGTGTCGCTGGGTTCGCAAATTCGGTCGAAAACGAGTCCAACCGGGTCGCGATAACCCGACGCCGACCGCATCAACCGCTGCCCGATATTTTGCCAGATGATACCTTAATATAGCTTATGATACCATGATAGCTTAATGAGCTCATTCGGTACTTCATTAGACCATGGCCAGCCAGCCGTTTGAAATGACAATGGACGCTTTAGATTGCGGTGGCGATGGATTTGTGGTGGAGGCCGAGGACCACTGCGTGGCGCCACACTGACACTTCCCGAATTATTTTAAAGGCGATGCACGCGCTACCTGGGAACGATTTTGTGGACTTAGGAACGTGCCCTACACCTAATTTAGTCAAGCCTCCTAGATTTAACCCATCTAACTTGTTTAGCGGATATCTATGGAAGAAGTTGTCTGTTATTGTGTTGTCAAATCATATTGCCGCATCATCCTACGAATCCCGCCCAAACGATGACATCGCCATCTGCACTGTGGCCAGCGGAGCACATCGCGTGCTCACTGGCTTACAATAGAGTGACAGCTACACTTTAAACATGGACGCGAACGCCAATTTTGTACACTCCTGGTCAAGATAAATGAACACATTGTCGAGCGTGAAAAACGCACAAAACTTATGATATTAACTTTTTTAATGTAAATGTGTAATATTTGGACAATATGTATATACAGTATGTAGGTTATTCTATAATTTCGAAACTTGCGTTTTGAGCTAATTGTGGAAACGCGTTTCATAGGAAATCCAGCAAATTCGAAATAAATCCATCTAGTGATGAATCGTGCAATTAAAATAACTAATGCGAAACGATACATGTACAGTATGTTGGGGTAAGCTGAACGTGAAATTACCAAGTTTCACGTCGAACTTTGTCCACTTTGAGAGAGCTGGCGTGGACGACGTCACACGACCTTGAATACCTGACTGATACCCTAATGTCCAAAGTCCCAAACATTATAATTGCTCAATTAAGACTTTAATAGCATAGGTTCACGCTCGAAAATAGGGGATGACAATCCTAAAAAAGAATTGTAATTGAAACTAACTAATTAGTGTGCGCATCCGCAAATGACTACCAAAACCGGTTTTTCAGGTTTTGGTAGCCATATGCACACACGCACATCAATTAGTCAATTTCAATTACAATAATTTTGTTAGGATTGACACCTCCTTATGTGTTCGTTTACCGTGACCAGGAGTGTAAAAAAATTGACGTTCTCGTCCATGTTTGAAGCTGTCACTCTTTATTCAAGACATACATTAGAAACTTGCATTTCGGTAATGGCGACAAATTATACTAAACTCATATCGGGACAACAATATGAATTTGCCGCCATTTCAGAAATGCAAATTACTCAGTTGGGAGGAGCTTTCGAAACAACATTCAAAGGCTTCCCAATTGGCGATGTTGCAATCAGGAGCTTTTAACAGTTGGGAGCTTGTCTGGTTGTCCGATCGGTCGCACTGCGTTTGTTTATCTGGAAAATTATCAACTGCTCAGGCCTGTTGTATCTAAGAAGTTATGGTCGAGTAGTGCAAATTTACTCGTCCCACATTTTGTAAAACTTAAATTGTTAGAAGAAAGAGGGGGGCCGGTGAAAAGCACCGACCAAAATCGAAGCACGTTGTTTACGGACGGCCCCTCTGCAGATGCCGTAAAATTGAACATTTCGGTGATGCATGCGATGTGATGGCCCGAACGCTGGACTCCCAATATGGCGGTCGACCTTTTATTACGCGGCGCGTGCTCATATCTGCCATCTTTTTTGCCTTCATTTTTTAACGGCGGTGGCATCCTTTCTTCCTCAATTAGATCCTGGTTTTGGCTCTCTTTGGCACTTGGTTCTGCCTCAGATGTGCCATTTCTCAGTTACCCCCAGCAACCGTTGCCCCCGGCAACCCATCCCGTTATTGGCGCCCACACGCCATTGGGCTCGATGCGAAATCCGCTCGCTTTCTGCGCTTAAAAGCCTTTGTTATTCCGGCGCGGAGGTGGTTGGCACCCCCGTCCCCCTCCTTCCCCCATGCCCCCCTCGTCCCACTCGTCAGGAGATCCCCAACATGGCCGATAGGTCAAGGCTACCGCGGGATTATTACGCGCTTTTCAGCGCCGACCCTTAGCCTCTGGCGGCGAAAAAAACCGCGAGGGGTCGGGGTCAAATATCCGTGACCCCGAAGTTGCCCTCCTGGAATTGCCGCCATCGATCGATCCAAAGAACAGATTCGAGAACGGCCCCGAACTGGCTTCACTTTTATCGACGCGATGTTAGAGTCAGTAACCTGCACGTGGAGAAAAATTGTGAACGGCTTGCTTTTTCATTTATTTGTTTTTTGAAAATAAAGGGAGGGAGTTTAAAATTCGGAAAAAATGTCGAATTATTCCACTGACGGGCTACTCCTAACGGCTCGTAGGTCGGCAGTGATTGCCTGCTTTTAGGGGCAGCTATATTAGTTTGAGGACTAAATTTTACTCTGCCCGCTAATGGACGTTATCAACCTGTCACTTGTTTGACATGTTAGCACGCACTCGAATTGAAATTTTGGCAAGTTTGATTTTGAATTTTGCGAATTTTGTTTCAGTTTTATCGCAACTATTAAATGTATATAAAGTACATATCGTTCATAGTTAGTTTTTAATAATTAAGAATCTATGACTTAAACACTCACTAGTTAGTAACTATATTTGGTAATATAATGCCGATAGAGGGCAGAGTGAAATTGAACACTCTTAACCTGATACGTAGGCCTATTATGCAGTTCTGACGGAAGCGACGTCAGAACGTTAATTTCGAACTGTCATGTAAATTCACGTGCATCCTCCCATGGAGAATTTTTTCTAAAATAATTTTTAAAATTTCATGTAGTTCATATGTACTGTACAACCAACTTGTGTTGGACGCATATTGGAACTCCAAAACAAATATTATTGTTTGGAAGTTTCTTATTATTTTTTTTTGAACCCATGATTCCATTTATTTTGACGATAACGATGATGCCTACTATACTTCGACCATTTTGACTTGACGTCACATCTTTAATGGCCTTTGTGAATGCTCGCAGACCCGTGGCTCGAACTCACTAATGCGACCATATTTATCTTGCGTCCGAGTGATATTTATCAAATTGTTCGTTTTGTCACCCGCAGTATAATGCGTGTCGTCTTATATCAGGATGATTAACCGAGGCCGACGTGCCTTTGTTGACGTTTCAATTTCGTGCGATTTTGCGCTGATATATCGGGCAGGAAAAGCATTTTTCCCGGTGAATGTCGACGTTTTAAGCTGCAAATGGCGCGATTTTCATTAATCCTACTTTTTTGTTGTTTCTTTTTCCACCAACCCCCCTCGTTACTCGCTTCGGTTTTTTGATTGAAAAATAACGATTTTTGTGATGGGCGATGGTAAGCGATGTTTTCGTGACAGCCTCCGGTATATCAGATTATTAATTGCGAAGCTGCTCGGCCAAATCTGGGACATGACAGCATCACTTGTCCATGAACGCTCATCTGCAACCTTCATTTTTCATCGGCGTTTTATCGGATTTTCCGACCTGTTTTCATGTTAATACCGGGCGTTTTTCTGTTTTCTATCACCTTTTTCTACTCCCTTATCTTTGGGCTACTTTTCTCACTCATCCTTCCTCCCTTTCCCTCCGTTATCAAACTCATTCGTTCGTCCATTGTCTTGCTCTAGTCCCTTCCTCATTTCCCCTGGTTTTCACCGTCACAATGTGTCCTTGCTCCTCTTTCCATTTAAAATTGTTGCCGTTGTCCCAGTTTTTCGTTTTCAATGTCTTCGTTTTTCCCAGTTTTTCTATTTCAACGTCCTTTTCTGTTTTCTCCTTTGCTTCTTACTGAGAAAGTGGGCTTCTCCTAACAACTCGCAGGCTAGCATTGATTGCCTTGCGGAAGGGACAGCTAAATAAAGCTAAATACATTTTTATTTTAAAATTTGGGCATTTTAGACTAGGTTAGTTTGGATTAGATTAGGCAGAAAACACACTAAAAACCGACAAGACACAACAAACGAAAAAGCAAATCAGATGCATACACTGTATATTGCGACAGCTAGGGCAAGTGTCATTCAACTATAATCGATGAGTAGAGTTGAAATATATGGCTCGAACATATGGTATTTTGTGCTACATAGAGCCGAGAATAATGCATTCCTCGACTTTGCTTTCATTTTTCCTTTTTTTCTCATTTTCTTACACTTTAAACGATAATTTTATCATCTTGGTGACTGGCCAGGTCCACTTAAACAATATAAGTATCGCGAATTTTCCGTCTTTTTCTTCATTTTAGATAGGAATGGTGAACTGTAAACGTATAGTACTATCAGGTTACAAGTGCTAAATTTGACTCTTAAAAATTGGCTAGGATTCTTCAGATTACAAAATAGTCTTTTTATGTGTAATTATTGGCGGTTTTAAGTTATAAATTCATCATTGTTTAAAAAACTAACCTAGAAAATGTTAGCTATGGGTGCTATGAAATACCCAAATTTTGGCGCAAAATTCAAAATGGTCGTGCAAGACTTCAAATTTGGGCACGTGCTATCATAGCTGCTCAAACGGGCGTATTAATTTGATACATGTACATTCCAATATCAAACAAGTGACCAGGTTCATAAACGTCCAGTTGAGGGCAGATTGAAATTTAGCACTAAACCTGATACGTACTATAGGCGCCTCTAATCTTAACTGGCATTTCTTGGCTGCCTTCATCCTGTTCTCTTTTTCTCCACGAAAACTAGTTACTTTTAACTTCCAGTTTTGTCCTTTACATAGATTCAGTTTTTCTTTCTTTCCTCTTAACCCTTTCGCCTTCGGTCTTCCTCTTTTCATTGCCTCTTTTTTTCCTGTCTCATTTGCTCTTTTACATTTCATCCTTTGCACGCCGTTTTCCTTTTTTTGGGTCAACGAGAAGGGTTCCTTGTACATGTGGATATGTCTGGCCAACGGACAGAACGGACTCGGGTAAAAGTTAAGTTTTAGTAAGATGAGAAAAAGGGTATAAAAGCGTAGAGGCTCGGATAAGTGGGGGGAGGGGGGTTATTGAAAAGTTAAAGGTAAAATGAATTAGAGAAGTATCCACCCAGCCTGTTTGTAAATTCCTTTCGAGAAGCCTGTAAGCATCTTTCATTGTTTGGTTTTCGATTTCGCTGGCATTAACATCGTCTGTTTTATTCAGGAGCCCTGATTTTGATTAGGAAATGCACTCGATACCAATCAAAACCTGGCGTTAAGGACACAAGTAATAAGTGCTAGGCCTTTTTTGCCCTTGCAACAGCATCTGGAAGAGAAATGGGTTGACTGAATGCGTCTTCTGGAGAAAAACAACTAATTGGACATCTTGTTAGCGAATGAAAATGAGATCCGAAGCAATTGCGAGTTGCAGGCCTGCCCAATTTAAATTTACACCTTCTCAGCAACGCGTTACATGACCACGATTAAATTAATAAGCTGGTTTTGCTCGGTAAGCTCCAGACCTTCGGAAATCGTCCAAAGAGCACAGTTCTGTCCTTTGAACATCCAAGTGGGGCTTTAGGAATACAAAGTGGGTTTTTGTGCAGTTTATGCCCCTTTCCCCTCCGTCGTTATTGGGGGTTTAAGGAGGGGAGATAAGGTGCTGTTAAAGGCCCTTCAATGCGAAAAACTAGGTCGTTTTTCTGCCGTATGCAGTTGCATAGCGGAACGTTTTGCAGTGCGTTCCGGGAATACCAATTCTCCGATTAAATTAGATGTTTGGACGTCCATTATATCGCCGAGTTGAACATGATGGTTCATTCCTTGAAAAGGGTTTAGGCTTAAGCACTGTTCCCACAGCGGCTGCTTTCAGCTGGATAATGCATGAAGCGTTCTGACAGAATGATGTCACGATGCCATTTGTTTTCCTTTTTTGCAACGTCTTCAGGTCGCCAGGTGGCTCCACCGTTTGGGTCTCGATGAACACACGTATGGGAAAATGGTTAAAAATAGCGAACATCGCCCTAGAGCAGGGTGTCTATCGGTCTTAGGAGTTATGGTAAAGTCATGAAATGAAATTCAAGTCATGGGAAAGTTATGAAGTTTACAGCATTTAGTGCTTACATTTAACTAATGGCCCCATGTTCGAATTGGCATTGGAAATTTGTTTCAATCATGAAAAAAGTCATGGAAAAATCGTGGAATTTGCAATATCAAATCCGGTGGACACCATTTAGAGACCTCCATGGTTTCGGAAATGTATCTGTAAACTAAATTAATTTGTTTCTAGTGAAAAACTGTTCTCACAAAAAGCCTTTGCTTTTGTAATAAGCTTTGCCTACAATTGTAGCAGGACAATTTTCTAAACGTATGCCTGGAGAGGGCAGCTTATTAATTAACATTGGAAAAGTGGTGACAGTGATTTCGTTTTAGGCAAACTCCAGTAAAATGACAACTGTTCTGTTTAATTAATGAAAAATTCATTTTTGATTAAATCAATGCACTCAGCTGTTAATGTAATGCGAACCTAGAGCTCGAAGCGTCAGATGCGCTATCCTTAATTATTTACACGCTGCTTATTTGACTTTCCTTTTTTGTTTTCGTTTAAATCGAAATTGAACGTATTTAGCCGTATACGAAAACCAGATGAAACCTTTTAGCGCTGGGAGCTATCCCGTTCTTATCTTATTACTTAAATTAAAGCCGTTGTAGATATAGGGTTTAGCATCCAGCTAAGAGGCTGTACACCCATACCGCTTAATTCGGCCGCTCGTTATACGGCTTTTCGTTATAACGGCCTTTTTGATTTATAGCGATGCTTCGTTTGACTGCCAACGAAATTCGCTATTAGGGTCATTGCGGACCATAGGTCATATAGCAAAACCGGGATACCTGTTGTCACATTTGCGCTAATCGAATAGTTTGAAATCTAAGGCGAGCGATGCAAACAATATGAGGCAATGGAAACAATATTGGTTCCAATTTTGTTGTTTTGCTTCTTTTTAACTCAATAAATTTAATACTTGGCAGTGTAAAGCTGATTCAAAGAACTTCAAAGGCCGCAAAAACATGACAAAACATCAGAACTTTGAGAAATATGAAGTAGTTATGTACATGAACTGTATGTCATGCAAATCTGCAGACTCTGATTCAAGATTGTAATTTGTTTGTTACATGTACATTTCATATGGGTAATGGAAATAGTTACAATTGTATTGATTTAATTTGTTTTTCGTGAAATTGGGACGGATCCTGTCGAAGTAACAGGGGTTTGTAGTCTAAAACATGATTCGTTATACAGCATTTAGCTTTACGGCCTACTGTCCAAAAACCTATCTAGGCCGTAAAGCGAGATATAGGTGTATTCGAGAAGTCGTTGTTGTTCGGTTTCATTCTCGTTGAGTTGATCGTCTTTAAGATCGCATTCCTGTTGCCCCTTTCAGTTTCCTGACCGTTGTAATGCTCGGCTAATAGCATGCTAATAGCCTCTTCTCCTCTTTGTTGCTGACCGGCGATCGCGTCCCCTCCACACTGGACTTTTTTTCTGTTCCTTTTTGTTTTGGCGTCTGCGGTCGCCAAATGTCTTGTTCTGGCAATTAATCTGGGCAGTTCGGACTTGGGATGACCGTCGCTTGAATGGGGGCTGTGCGGGTAATTTGCTCTTGTCCGTCCGCATCCGCTTTTCAGCTTCGGTCGTTAGTTGCCATGACGATGGAGGCTGTCATCAAGATGTTTAGGCTCCTCCCTCCTAGAAACGCTTTTAACCTGGCCACGTGTTGACTAATAGTGGGCATACGGTAAATTCCTTGAAAATCCGAACAAATCGTCCTGGGACCAGGAGCCAGTTGCATAAAACACACTTTTCTCGAAAGTATCACTTTCAGGCGAAAGTGGCACGTTTGATTTGAGTGCTTTGCATAAAAGTGCTCCTTTCGATGGTCAGAAGTGTCACTATGAAAATTGACACATCGAATCCAAAGTTTCGGTTAGTTGCATAAATATCTCTTTTCACAAAAGTGCCACTATCAAAGCTCCTTTCGCATAGGGTGCTCTTGAGGTCCCTTTTGACGAAAGTGACAAGCGAAATATGCGTGACATCGTTTCTCATTTAAATTTGATTGATCGAGGCAGCAAACATGTGTAATAAAATTGCGTTTTAGTTGCTTTTATAACATATGCGATAAGAGTTAATACGACATTATGAATTTTGATAATTTTTTTAAAAAGCCAAAATGACTATGTAAATTTCGTTTCATAACATATGACAACTCTTTGTCCTAAGAAATTTCTAAAATTTCGTGTATAAAGAATAGCTATCTGTTTTAAAGTCCGCTTCACACCTTTTCAACCCATAAATTAGTTAGGAATTAGGATATTCATAAAGATTAGGATTATGGAATGTTGCTGCGCATTTGAATTAAAACGTGCATTACTTCCTTTAAATAACGAACATTCTAACATCGGATAGTGACACTTTCAAAAATCAAAAAATGGAACTCTCGAAAGCGTCGGTGAAATATGCTTTATTTATGCTTTAAACTGGCACTTTTCAAAGTGGTACTTTTGGGTCGACAATGCTACTTTTATGAAAAGTTGCACTTTGACGAAAGTTGCTTTTATGCAACTGGCTCCTGGTTTTAATTTGTTTACTGTTTAAATTTTCACTTTTTCCGAGGTAGGTTCGACATCTTTGTAATACCGCTTCAGCGATGGCGTGTAATTATGATGAAAGTTTTATAGACCACTTATTCCGGAAGTTTAACTGCTACCTTAAAGTAACAATGCTTTCCAAATGTTGGCAATCTCTGATAGCGTCAGTGTGATGCTTGATTGCCTACGTGCGAGGGGCAGCCAGACCCCGAGAATCTCTGATGTTAGCGTTCAATTACCTACATGAATTTTGTGGAAAGAAAATAAGCTTGGAAACATTTACGAAAAAGTCGTGTTGCATAAATGGAGTTTTATTGTGGTTTCAGTTTTGAAAAGCACTTATGAAATGTCGCAATTTTTGCGAAGTATGGCAATCACCGCTAGCTTGCGCGCGTTGCTAGGTTGCCCACTTTCGGGGGCAGCCACGTGTAATCTGCTGCTTTATAAAAAAGTTAAAACGATTAAATTTTTACGAAGTTCGGCCGAGGAAAATGTTGAGATTTCAAATAAGATTCATCTCGAGACAAGAAATTAGACGCCGCAAATTGGGCAGAAATCGATGAAATGCAGCTGCTTGCCTCGAGTACCAGTCAATATTCGTCTCAGTTTGAAGCGATTCGATATCAGCCGTGTTTCGGCACAGACTTACAAAATCCTATTAATTTTTGGATGTAGTTAGGAAATAATCTCGAAAATATAAAAAAGAAAAATGGAGAGAAAAAATGACAACCTTCGCTATTATTAGTTCAATTTGAACGGATATCGCCTCCGTGCCAACCCCCGAGGCGTTCGTTTAAATCGATAGCTGCTCTTTAATGTGACTGGGATTCAGCGTGATTCAATTATGATAATAATTAATCGCAATCGAGTCTTGGAATTGCCACATGGCCCATTAATCTCGTTTGCGCGAGATCTGGATTCTAGCATTTGCAACGGGACCAACCTCCCCCTGCAAACAGGCACCCTCTATTCCGCCTAAAATCCTTTCAGAATTACCCTGCTTGTTCTGTCCAAAGATGAGAGAGGTGCTTATAGTATACATGGCGATATTTCTTAGATGAAATTTTCGCATGGGATTTCTGAATGTGTATATGTATAGAGACATTGGATGGAAACTGCTGAATCATTGAATGTCATGGGGCTATTTTCTGAAGTGAAGGTATCGTTATGTTTTAAAGGCGAAAGCTGCATCGATGTTAGCATTTCGGAAATGACCAGTGTTTTTGGACAGCATCGGCTTCCGTTGAAGGTTTTTCTTGTGGAAATTCACGTAATGCTGAGTTAACTAATGGGGATGAGGGTGTTTAATGGTAATACATGTGATGATTTATGCATCAATCTGGGAAATTTTATTTGATAATAATGCACTTTTTTAATTTCTCTTCGTGCAACATGTGGTGCAAGTATTGATTAATGCTTGAACTACATGCACGAGCTCTTATACATGTGTAGTATGTGTTATTGTAATTCTAATTAAGTAGGCGACTTTAAAATAAAATACTTTCAAACGGATATGCCTTTTTCAAATTGACGTTTTCGCTCTCGGTTTTCGTTAATTTGACTTGAGTATATCGTAGACATGGCACTCAGTCTGAGGGTTGCTTCAGGGTTTTTCTTATTCTTAATAGCTCTACTAGAATATAGTCCCCTCTGCTTCCCAGCTCCGCCATATACACAATGCTCTGTACACATTTGCTCTGTACATTGTGTTGTGAGACTACCTGTACTATGTTAAATGCTGCGAGTTTGACATCACTTTTGTTCTTTTAAAACTGTAACATATAAAGACGAATAAATGTTGGAATATAATTTGCATAAAAAGTCCTAAATTTCAAAATTTGGAATTTCTTTGCCACCCTTACGCAATGAGAACGTGGGCTTCTACTAATGACTCGTAGGTTGGCAGTGATTGCCTACTGTTAATTCAGCTAAATACATGTATTAGATTTATAGGTTAGATTAGATTACGCTGTTTGGTCAGGAATACAACAAAGACATAAAATTCCCATAAAAAAATAAAAAATAGCAAAACAACAAAATATAAATTAAACATAGAAAGGGTAAATTGGGCAGGTAGAACAGGTGTCTTTACCATCTTGATTTGAAAATATTCATGTGCAGCCATTCACATCATAATTTTGATTATCTTGAACTCACTAGTCGTCCCATTTCAGCATTTTTAAAAATTTCGAATGGCTATGATTTGTAGACTATGATGCATGTGCTAAACACATTCGCCGACGGGGGACCTTTCGCCCAAATTGATATTTACGTTTTTCACGTTGTCAGTTTTGGCACCCGAGCCGCTCTAATTTGGAAGGGGGGGGGGGGGCTGGTTCCCCTCAGGAAGCGCTTTTTATGTCTAATGTTTCGAGGCAGATTTTGACATCCATATTTCGCGCTGACGTGGTGGCGGCAGTAAAAGGGAGGGTTTGGCGGTAATTTCGCGAAAAAATAAGCGGCGATAAAGGCGAGATAGGGACTGCAATTGGAGGCAAACGATCGCCGGCCCCGTGTTTACACTCGCGGATTTTGCGACTTGGCTCCCACACGCACGCACTTTTCGTCTTTTCGAGCGGGGCCAAAGAAACGCATCAATTTTCAAAAAGGGTGCCTTTAACGGCCGTTTTATCCACGAGGAGGCGACGAAAAGCCGAATTTGGCAGCGAGAAGCTGAGAAACGGACGATGAATCACAATCTCGGATGGCGAGAGATGCTAGTTTATTAAAAGAGAAATGAAAATCAGGCTTTTTTTTTCCAAAAGGTGAGACTGAATGATGTATCGATGCGAAAACGTACATGTACACGTGCATCTGAGAATGTTCGCGTATATCACCATGGCCTTGAATCCGATGGAAGGACGTTACATAAAACCATTCGGTGAAAAAATCTTGTATAAACTTCGATATACATGTACAGTAGGCATACTGTAAATGGGCGCAATACATTCAACTCTACTTGTCAAGTATACACGGATGACACCTGGGCCCTATTCCACATAGGTATGGAGTTGTCCTTGTATAGTGGTATGGAGTATAAACCCTACCACTATACAGATATAATTCCATAGGGGTATCGAGTATACCACATACCTCTGTGCAAGTACAATTCCATAAAGGTTAAGCCGGTGAAGGAGTTAAATTCAGAGTTAAATTCCTCATGTTTCGTCATGTTATCCTCATGTTACATTTTAATTTATACTATGTTTTTTAAAAACACGCAAAACAATAAAAAATTAACTTACCAGTTATTCAGTAGACCTTACACTCTAAAAAAAAACTAGCTAATATGATACCTCTCGAGGTACAATACCCTGCTACACTGGAAGCACCTCTGAAA
>JAQGAF010004150.1:0-15183 GCA_034687865.1 Kryphioiulus occultus
CCTCCCCCCCCCCACGTCCAAAACATTATTTCTTGCAAACAATTTTCTTTACTAATTTTAATGGTTTTAATGGTGAATTTACATTATTTCATCAATAAAAAGCATAAGCATAAACTAAAATATTTATTCATCATGAAACTGGGGCTGCAACCAAACTGTCATATCGTCTATTAAGGTGATAGTTGGTGCATCGTATTCAGGCTGAGTATGTTCAATAACAATTTCATCATCATGTAATTCATCTGCTTCATCATTACATGGATCAGATAATTCTTGGACTGGGTCATTTGTTCCAACAATTGTTTTCTCGTGTTTCTTGTGTTTCTGACAACCTGGTTTTTATAGGAAATACATAGTGCACGTGGGACACATTCTGATATCTAACTCCTTTTTCACAGATGGACAAAAGTAGTCAAATGGGATAACTTTACTTTCCCTTGTTGTTGGCTCTAAACTTGACGTCCAGATTCGGTCACCTCCCCCCTCCATGATACGACATCGTCACGTTTCCTTGGACCCCCCCCCCCCCTCCCCCCAAAACTCGGACGTCATATGTGCATGGCCCCTATTAGTATGATATGTGCACACTTCGCAAAAGTGGGCTTCTCCTAACAGCTCATAGACTTTGTGGGGCAACTTGCAAATATAACCTAACCTAACCTACATGTAACCTAACATGACCTGACCTAACCTAGTCAAACTTGTGCCTATTGGTTATAGGTTAGGTTAAATTAGGATAGGTTAAATTAGATCAGGTTAGGTTGGGTAAAACAAAGAAATTTGCAAGCTGCAAATTTACAAGTACATGTAATGCCTGTAATACTTCTGTAACGAATTCTTCAGTTTATGTAATAATATCTATCATGGATGTTAAGTTCTCTCTAGAAGTCTAAAGTGGCATTCCTCTGCCTGGTGGACATCCCGAAACTGCAAAGCTCATTTATTGAGGTCCTCGAATTTTTTCTAGCAAGTGCAGAGGAGTTGTGCAAGGCGCAGGCACACATTATAAATACATTAACTAATCAAAATGAACTTGATATGGGTATTTAAAAAGTTACAATCAAACGTTGATATAGGTGAAATGATAAATTAAGCGAGAGGGTTAGAATTGGCATATTATTTTTTATAAGTGGTGACTTATACAGATTCCAATCAAAGGAGAACTACACGCTGAATACCTGTACTAACTGCTGGAATTTGTACTTTTGTTTACTTTTTGTGTTTAAAATGGTCTAACATAACTTACGCTAATAATGCAATTTCTGATTTACCTGCCCCTAAACGTCAAGCAATCACTGCTAGCCTAAGAGACGTTAGCAGAAGCCCACATTCTCAGAGGATTTATGATATAGCAAGGATCATATACACCCTAAATTAATTATAGCTGTAGTTTAATGCAAGTTTAGTGCAAGTTTAGTGCACCGGGCAGTGCTGTATGACCTAACCCACATTACGATCTAATATAATAGACAGTTCAATTTTAAATACCCGGAAACTTTGTTGAAGTCTCATCGTGAACCGTGACAAAATTTCTGTTATAGATGTTTTCACTTTCGGAATAAGGTCAAAAGAATTCTTCCCTTCAATTATAATTGAATGAAGAAAATGTAGTAAAAACAAGTCTATTCTAATTTCAAAGGAAATGGGGAGGTTCTTTAATGAAACTTGTCACTCGCGACCTAAAATAACCACAGTTCAATCAATAAATTTATCTAATAACGTGTTATAATATGAAAAAAAAAAACTGCAGAGATTTTTGAAATCATACAAGGACCAGCCTGAAAGTGGCTGCCCATAGGCGCTTACGTGTACGTATATGTGACCACTTTAAGGGGCAGCACATTTTGGGCGGCTTTGAACCCCTGGATCAACTTTCTAATTTCTACCAACTCATCTTACTGATGTGGAATTAAAGCCAAGAGCTGTCAGTTTAATTTCAAATAGCCTTGTTCTTATTCCACGAGATTATCAAACGCAACCTATGAACTGTTGTTTGATGAAATGGCCTTTGGCTTCACCATGAATATGGCTCATCAAACGCTTTTTGAATGACTTAATTATCACATAACCGGCAAATATCAATTAAGCATTCTTTATTACGGTGGTAACACGCGTGCTAATTGCCAAATAACACAAACTCCTAATGGCCACTTGCCAAAATCCTCGTTAACATTTTTCCATGGAAATTCCAAAGTGTTGGAACAAATAAGTTCTGCGCAACAGCCCATTGAAGTTCGAATATTAGCAAAGAATATAGCGAAAAACACGAAAGATTTTAACAACATGTTTGATTAAGTATACCGGTCGCCACCGACGCCCATGGCCTTGGATGTCGGTAAATAAATTTCGAAAAAACAAACAAACTTTAGTACTTTATAAATCGTTCCAGGTAGTAAATGCATGGGGCTTATTTAACAGGAAGGTGCAAAACTAATAAAAGTAATAATCGAGTACCCATTACTTGTCCGGTTTTGACAAAAATTAAACCATAAATTAATACGAAGCTAAGCACGTGGGCGTTGCAAAATGTATGCAAAATACCGGTACACTCATTGCGAAACATTGTGCAAATTTGAGGAGGTAAATAAACACATTTACTTTTAGGTAAACACGTACATGTACGGTGGAAAATTGCATCAATAAGATAAGTAGTACTTTTCGCATCACAAAACCTGTATTTAATGATTGGCCAGTTGCCCATAGATCAGTGTCATTAAAACAGAAGATTAAAACAAGTCTGGTGCAACTGTGTGCAACAGAAACAAAAAATTTCCTGGAATTTATAAGAAATTAAGTTGATAACTGAAGACAAAGAATATTTAGAAGAACAGGTACTGCTTTCAAACAAATTTTGAAAACATTTTCTTACAATACACTGTATATACTCTGTGTGTATGTGTATGTTTAGAATACTCAAGTATTTTTTTCATTTCTACCGCACACCTCCAAAACTCACTTTGTGAATTAAACCCAATCAAACCTCACCTTATAAACAAGACCTGTATTTAAAGTGTAGCCAGTTATCTCAAGATCAATTTCATTCAAAAGATCTTTAAAACAAGTCTGGTGCAACTGTGTGCAACAGGACCGAACATTTTCAACGAATTCATAAGAAATGAACAAAGACAGAATATTTTTAGTAGAAGAAGAGGTGCTGCTTTCAAACAAATTCTGAATATGCTTTATCACAAAACATACGTGTATTTAAAACAAACACACAAGAAATGTCTTCGTTTTCTTTACCACCAAACCCACTTGATAAATTAACCCAATGAGGGTCCTGGTTCATGTTAATCGTTTTTGAAGTTCCCCTGTCTCCCGCCAGAGGCAACACTTGTTTTCAAGGGGTTCTTTTGTAAGATGCCTTTTCTTACAGTGTATGTTGAACCTTCCCAGAATTCAAAGATTAATTTGCAGAGCTAATGACCTAACGTCCTGGGCATAACATACTACATGTACATGGTAGAGTATTTTAACCGCTAAGGTCACTTGATTAGTGTGGATTCCAAACCTTGGGGGCTCTGAAGGCAGCAGACAAGTTCACTTGACTAATCGAATCGAGAAATAATGCGTCTGGTTCAAGGTTCGAGCGCTAACTTTACCGTCCTTGGAGTCAAATTGATGGAGATATTGTTTTGCAACTTCAATAAGGCCATCTACCTTGTTACTGAAATAATATAGCTTTTCTTATTGGGGACAGAACATCTAGCCCATTCCGTTGTAGATTACAATAAAACAATTTTAATCGTCTATTACATTATTCAAGAAACTAAGCAATCACCATCACTTCTTTAGATTCAAGCCAGATGCACCTAAGAGGCCCTGTAGATGCACTTAATTAATTGCGCCATCTAGTGCACAGAAATGAACCTCAATTTATCTCCATTCCCAAATGTTTGATATTGTCCAATGGATTAACATGATGGTTGACAACGTAAGATATTAAACAATCTTAGTGGATAGCCAAAATAACAAGAAGAGCACGGTCTATTTTAATGAATGGTTCCAGACATCCATTGTCGAATAAAATTCCTCATTATGGGCACGTGCAGATATTGGCTGGGTTATACTGTATGCATTTAGCAAAGCAAACAAAACAAGGCATTTAATGGGCGGCCCAGGGGTGTCAATTAAGCAGTATGGCATCTCGAATGTATTCCTTGATGAAATGGGTTTTTTGTGGAAACAAAAAAGTTGTTGAATGGCGAGATGGTGAAGCTTCCCACAACTTAATTAACAACGCGATCCCATCCATTATCAAAACGCCCAACATTGCCAATAGCTTCAATCTTCTAAAACCTAGTGCTAAATTTGGAGGACGACAGATTCTTAGCAGAGATTTTGTAAGTTCCAAAAATGGGAACATTTTTTGGCCATATCTTAGAAAAACCTGACCACCCTCTAGAAACATCAAAAACATGGGCAAAGTAATGTTGTTTTCAAGTGAGAATGCCATGGGGAGATATCAGAGACAGTAAATTTCCAAACAGGCAAACTTCAATGAACTGTCGACTGAAGTTTCACTTTTTAATGCCAGTTTTTATAGTTTTCAAAGAAAAACTAGTCACATTCCGCTGTCTACATCACTCACCTGCACGTCCATGCCCCTTTCTGGAGCTAATTTTTTATTGAATTCTACCCCTGATGGCCTCCCCTTAAAGCTGAATTGTTGTTTAATTTATAAATATCTACCCTAGACAAGGCCCATCCCCTGTTCAATTTTTTTCAGATAACTTTTATGCATTTTCTTACTGAGGGGGATAAAACCAACAGCCAAGCAAATGTCAACCACCGAGCAAAAATTCAAAGCAAATCCATTAGTCAACAGTGCTGCCAGATAACATCTATAGCCTAAGCTTTGGTTTGCTTTATTATTTAGCATATAACCCTCGAAAAAATACTTTAAAATAGTATTTCTCAGGAAAGGTACCTACGAAAGTGCATTTTTAATTTCATTTTCATTTCGGTATATCGAAAATAATGTACAATAAACTTGACACCTTTTAGGGTAAACAAAAATGTCACTTATAATAAATTAATATTCATCCTTATTGATGTCCCCGATTTAAATAGTTATTTCATTGGACATCACCATACTATAGGAAACGTTTGTTCCACACATGAGCTATACGAGCGGACATACATGTATATGTATTTAGTACTTAGTAGCCTATATTAATGATTTCTTTAATTGTTTTCGTAATTACGTAATATAATATTATTCAGCTAACAATGAAACCGCCCAGGACATTTGTGCTGGCGATGAGTCGTCATCGTTGATAAAATGCCAATTTATTAATCATTAATGATTACAATGATAGTTAATCATCCATGAATTTTCGAAGCATTCAGCTTGTTCGTTATGATAGAACGGACCAAACAATATTGGTCTTCTGATTTAGTGCAGTTGCAGGGGACATAGCATTTTTCAAGAGAGGGGTCCATCACCGAAATTGTACCCAAATTTCGTGAAATTTTAGTAAAAATAAATAAAACGTTCGATTTCAGGCCTCAATTCTACGCACGAAAAATATTTACTAGTAATAATAATAAAAAAATAAACGCATAGACGAAATTTTTTTGAATAAATGGACCCACAGAATTGGTTTTACACAGATTTTCAGAAATATTTTTATTGAGATCAATAATTTAAAAGCATCGCAGGCAAATTTTTTCGAAAAACTTAACGCTATGATTAATTTCAATGATGATACTTTAACAAAAAAAAAACTAGACCCAAATAATTGATCTTATCCAGGTTTCCATGAATTAGTTTTGTGGGATTAATAATTTTAAAGTGCCGCAGGCGAAGATTTTAGAAAAACTTAATAAATGATGAATTTCAATGCTAGATTTTTTTTAAAAAAAAGGGGACCCACATGTTTGGTTTTCCCCAGATTTCCATTCATATCTTCATTGGTCATCATTTCCAGACCCCTTCCCCAAATAATGCTATAATACTCGACCAAAAGAGATTCGAATATAAGTCAACTTTTTCTGAAAATTAGATCAAAAATGACGAATGAGTCCATACGTTCATAATTCGTTCATAAGTCATAATGCCGCAAATAATATGAAAAGCAAAGCCATAGGCGAAATTTTTGCAAGATTAGATCACACATGATGAATATTAAGCCAATGTTTGCAAAGCATCAATGATGAAGTAAGATTTACCTGACATAATACTTGAATGTCACCTTACCTTGTGAAATATTTCTTGCATTTTTTGTGTAAAGAGAGCATGTTAGTGAAGCCGTTTGCTGATTAGTAGCTTATCTGCTAATGTAGGGAGACCCTGACTAATGCGCATTTATAGCAAACTGGACCTAACTGGTTCATATTATAGTGCCAGTGGTGAACCCTTGCCCTGGTGGAAAGATTAGTAAAAATCAGTATGAAATTCTTAGTTATATCAGTACAAATTTACTGATTTGTGATGATGTTCGTAGAAACATTACTGATATCCATGGTTAACAATTTGTTGTACTAAATTATTGTGCATGTTTACCTACATAAGCATGTCTCTAGTGATAGTCATAATTCACATATAAATGCAATTATATTTGAGTTTGAACATCCAAAATCACAACTGAACTTTATAGTTGTCCCACTGACATCACCATATCATTGTTTGTTTGTAAGATTTTTAATGTTGGTTTATTTGCGCGCACGAGGGCCTATCACCAACGTCAGGGGGCAGACCGTCCACCTGGAAATGTTGCCTACAGGGGGGAAATATAGTGCAATCATTATGCCATCGAATTGAATTTAGTGCAGCAATGTAGATGTGGCATAAATGAAGATTGCATTAATTTTAAATTCCCGGTGCCATTAAACATGCCAAGTGCAATAATATTGTACTAACTGTGCAATCTTCTACTTGTACATTTTCAAATGTTATTTTGTATTTCACATGAATTGTATCATGTGAGTTTATAGTAGGAGACAGTAGATGTCTGGGGCAGTCGTCAATGCCCAACAGGCGACACAGGACAGTTGGCAAAGTCCAAGACAGTTGGCGAGGCCCAAGACAGTATTCGATGCCCAGGACAGTTGGCGCCGCCCAAGGTAGTTGGCGATGCGCAGGACAGTTGGTTCAATCAAGACAGTATTCGACACCCAAGACAGTTGGTGATGCACATGTGGCTTTAATTGTTTTATTTTTATTCCCTTTCTATTAGTCCCACTCTAGCTACATGTAGTCTGCATTTTTTATTTGGTTTTATTTTTGCCCCATTCTATCTAGTGTGAATTTTTAAATTTTGATCCCATTCTCTCTATGGATTTCAAATTTTTTCAAACGGGGTCCTGACCCCGGGAACTCTACCCACAACTGTTTTGTAAACAGTTGTTTGCGCCAATAAATAAAGGGTAAAATACTGAACTGTTTCTTTCACTGCCCATTTTTATACCTGTCATCCAGCCAAACCCCGAAATCATCTACTAAATACATTAAAATTGCCACTTAAAATTAACTTTCCAAGTCACTTGCTTGAAAAGATACCATTTTGAAAAAAATAACTTTGAGAATTTACCTGACCTGTTCGTCCCAGCAAAGCGATCAGTTAAATTCTTCAAAGTTATGTTTTCAGAAATGGTAAGTTGAAAAAAAATGAAGATAAATCAAAAATATAACTTACCTATGTAATATATATATATGTAGGTAAGTTATAATTTTAATTTATGTGCAGAATGTTATTCAGCTTTATATGCTTAAATATTAGATTCCTAGAAACACGGTTTATATTTGCTGCTAATTTTTTATACATGTCTTACTTTGTTCCGATTTCAATTACACTTTCAAGGAAACTTTAAAATCGAACGATCCGTTGTCATGGATACGTCACCAATAGAACGTTACCTGGACAGTGTAATTGAAATCGAAACGAAAACGCGTATCAAAAATTAGCAGCAAATACAGACAACATTTCTAGGAATCCAATACATGTACCATCCCCTCACGAAATCAGGGTATCAAAAACATTTCTAATTATCCTTAGTAATTACCTTCCTTTTTCAAAATAAATATAAATCAATAAATAAAAGCATGTCAGCACATGTCCTTGTAAAGGGAAATTTAACTACCATCAAACCTCTTCTAAAAGAATCGATTTTTTTCCTGTATTTCGCCATCCAATTAAATTCCCAGACACTTAGAAATTGAGACATCACTTATTGCCTTACCTGGCCAGCATTTCCACGTGTTTCATGTTAGGAAATTAGGTAATCCAGCAGTTCATTCACAACATTCGAAGTCTGCTAATCCGAAAAATGGGGACGTGCACTTGGAAGAAACTATGCAGGTGCTAATTGCTTTAGCGCATCAGTTCACTGTGAAACACACAGGTCTAATTGAGGCCACTTGATTTTCGCGTGAAATTCAAGCCATTAAGTTAATGGACTCGAGGGACGCTTTTGCAGCGAAACAGGCCGAGGGTAAAGTTCCAAAGTAAATGTTTGAAAACCCGACTAAAATACGAGTACTTTGGTTGGGACGAGGCAGACGCTTCCATATCTTCACGCTAACTAAACGTTGACAACTTTAAAACCATCGCCATGCAAGGATACCAATCTATTAAAAGAAACGAAAATAACGTGTCAAAAAGTATTTTTAAACCTAATCATGGGTTGGCTGGACAAAAAAGTGGGAAATCCCGAGATGGGGCAAAAAATCGTCTGTGTGGCAAGGAAATATAGGGAGAACCAAAAGCTTTTTTGTGGCATCGTGAGGTTGAACAACTTTCAAATATGTTGTCCAAAATTTTAAAGATGCAGTTTTAGGCGATTGAATACATGCTTACAATGTCGGGAAAGCAGAAGTTGGTTTGGAAATCTGGGATTGTACATGTACATTGACTGTTTGATGTGACTTCAAGTTCAATCTTCCATAATTGGTTGATCAGTGACATTCACCATCAAATTATAAAACCACCAGCATCGTAATTTCAAGGTAGACAACAGTAATAGAAGAAATATCTAGGAATTTTAGGAAAGCAAAATATCTTCCTTTTTCTAACGCTTTTTAAACATTTCAGATTTGCCAAACTTTACCACCAATTTTTATTCAAATTCATGAGCAAGAACAATTGTGCCCATCTGATCCGAGACAAGCAATAGAGTCATATTCCAATTTTTTTGCAGTTTTCATCTTCGAACAGAATCGACATTCACCAGCTTTCCCGAACACAAACAAAAACCATTCCAATGTTAACTTCGCCATTGATGCTGAAAAATACTTGTTTCACAACAGTGCCCCATCCAGCTGGAGAAATTTCACTTGACGAGCTTCTCGAGTATCTCAGCACAACCCTGCTTCCAGCATGTTAGGACATGTATTGCAGTGAATGCTTGTTTGTATATAATGGTCTCGTGTTTCAAAACGAAACATAACCAGCATAGAGGACTACACTTGCGTGCAAAAAAATCCACTCACCTGCATGAATCCAGTAAAAATGTATTTTTCTCAGAAACCAAATGTCCGATTTAAAATCGAAAAAATGTGTTTTGTGGACAATTTATTCCTCTTTATAATTCGCATAATTGCATAAAATTCCTTATGCATATTTGAGGCGCAAAATGTCGAACTTAGAGCAACCCAAATTTGAATTATTTATGACATGCATTCATGTACCCCTGTGGCTATAAAAGTGTTTCTGAATGCAATTTGATTATCAGAGCTTAATGAGCACACATCCGGACATATTGTTAATTAATGGTTTCTCGATAAAATGACCACTACACCGGAAGTTGTTTCACAAGTTGTACAGCTATTCCCCGGAGAAACTCAGCAGAAATCCTTTTCCCACTAGGCGAATTATAAAGAGGAATAAATTGTCTGCGAAACACATTTTTTCGATTTTTAATCGGACATTTGGTTTCTGAGAAAAACACATTTTTACTCGATTCATGCAGGCGAGTCGATTTTTTTGCACGCAAGTGCAATTTTTAGATTTTAGACATTTGCTACACATCACTTCCTACTCTTACCCGTAACTAACGGTTCCTCCGTTGCGGTTGTCTACGTCTGAATAGAGGACCGCGATGACTGGGTAATTCAAGGGAAACTGGATGTTGTAGAAACTTGGGATTTCGGTGTCGAATGACAGCATGCCATTGGTGTTTACCTGAAAAAGCGTCAAAAAAGAGCTAAATTAATCCAAAAGTCTGTGCCTGCAGTGCAAATTAAGCTTATTGTATTGGTAGTTCAAAACACGAAGCATTTAAAACGCATTTTCAGGAAAAAATCTATTTGTTCACGTTTTTCAAATACAAATTATACGGTGCATGCATCGATAAATTTGGCAAAAATCCGAAATAGAACGACCAAAAAGAATTCGAACGCTGCGTTCTGGAACTGCAGTTCTGATTCTAGAACAACCGAGATTCTAGAACAATTAGATTTCTAGAAAAACATTTCAAAAGTAGAACTAGTGGTAAGTTTGAAGTTTCAAGTTTGTGCCAAAAGACAAGAAGTGGACTTGTTATAATGCGGTATGAGGAGTTTTCAATGGGTTTTTATATAGTTTTAAGTAAAATATTAATGCGTGACAACTTGGGGACCGAGTCGCCGTTATTTTTTGCTGTTCTGTTATAAAAATTGAGTCGTTTATCAATCAGCTTCGCACAAATTTTTTTTCGCATTTTTCCTTCTTTACAAAAATGTGCTGTTATAGTACAGTATGTTCCCTTCGTTACAACTACCTATACCTACCCATTATTTCTGGTAACGCTTTCCGAAAAAAAATATCCTTCATAGTTACCACTTACAGTTTATGTTAGAAATGTGGGATAAAATCCATCATTGTATATGAAATTTCCATACACATTTCGCGTTAACGTTTCCAAAGACTGTTGTGGCAGTTTAATTTATTTTTCAAGCGAGTTCATCATTTAATTTTGCGACTTCATACAGACTACTTTGTTTTTAACAAAAATAAAATTGCAATTTGCAATTCACAGGACTAGATGTAATTCCAATGAATAGAATGCGCGTGCGATTTAGCACGTGCCAACGCTAGGTCCACCTAGCGGGATCATCAGCAACTATTATTAATTATTTTGTTATAATTTTAAAATTATAATTATTAACCTGATCTTGCGTTATCAACCTGTTAGGATATTGACGTCTCTCGGAGTTCCTTAACCGTTTTCGTTGGGAATGAATCAGTCGATTGTTCAATTACATTTCTTGGACGTTTAATGAGCGATCATTAATTAATTTTTACGGTATTAAGGCGACGAACCCGACTTTGTGAGTTGCATTTTATTTTTCTCTCCTTATCTTAAGTCACGCTCTTTAAAATTTGATACTCGTGAGATAGCAGCGCCCCCTTCCCACTTTCCCACTCGGGAAGATTTCATATTTCACGTTTGCAAAAAACTTTTGAAATTTCGCTGTTTTACGAATAAGTTGTATTTACTTAAAATCCTTTGTTTCTGTTAATGTTGTCCAAACAAACAAAAATAATCCAATATACTGCATAAGTGTGTCTTAGAAATTTGGGCTAAAATCCACCATTAATAGTATAGCATTGTCATTCATAGGCGTTTACATGTACGTTGACCAGACTATTATGACCAGACTTGATTACAAAAGTTTTTAAAAATCAAACTCATCTTTTTAGTAACTTTTTAACTGTGATTTCATAAAATCCATTATGATTTGAAAATCCGTGAAAGTAAATGTCTATTCAAAAAAAGCTTCGAAGAAAATATGTGGTAAGGAACTATCAAATGCTTTTCCAAAGTCAATGAATATTGCATTTGTTTTAAAAATTGTGTGTGTATTTTTCTTAATTTCTAGCATGACAGATAGGGACTCATCGATCAAATGCTTTTACAAAAGTCAATGAATGTTATATAGGCCTAGTATCACAGACAAGGTCTCATCGATGAAAATCATGTATGGTAAGGAACTAAGCTTTCCCAAAGTCAATGAAAATTGCATTGAAATTAAAAACGGTGTGTATTTTTCTCAATTTCTAGCATCACAGACATGGTCTCGTCGATGAAAATAATCTATGATAATTAACTAAATGAAATGCTTTAACAAAGTCAATGAATATTAATTAGCCTATACATTGAAATTGAAAATGTTGTGTATTTCCTCAATTTCTAGCATCACAGACAGGATCTTATCGATGAAAATAATCTATGGTAAGGAACTAGATCAAATGCTTTCCCAAAGTCAATGAATATTGCATCGAAATTAAAAATTGCGTGTATTTTTCTCAATTTCTAGCATCACGTACATGGTCTCGTTGATGAAAATAATCTATGGTAATAAACTAAATGAAATGCTCTCACAAAGTCAATGAATATTAGCCTGTACATACATTGAAATTGAAAATATTGTGTGTTTTCTCAAATTTCTAGCAAAAGACAGAAGAATCAAAATATGAAAGTGAATGAACGGAATAATCGTAAGTTGGCAATCCGATATCTTTCGATGACAAAGGTCGTGTGTCACTGCGCAGATGCATGACCTCTGACCCGCTGGTTCGCCAAAAAATGCAATGAGATAGTGTGAAATTTGCGTGCAGTTTATACTAAGTTAAATGTAGATCTCAGCTTGGTATAGGCCTGGCTGTTTACAGAAACTAATGTTTTGGCGAGAGTACTGAATGGGTTCGCATTCCTTGACCGGAAGCTCAATTCGTGCCACCAGAAAAAAAAGTTATCCCAAGGTTTGACCTTTGAACTCTCATTCCAGAGACTGTTTAGGTGATCTGACGAACTGAGATGATAAACCCTCTCCAGTAAATTCAAAATATTTGCATCTTTTTGGTCAAAGTTGACCACTAAGAGAACGTTCAAGTATTATGTCATCGCAAAATTTTATTTTCAAACATCCCCCTATAGATTGGAAATGATAGATTATTTCTATTTATAAATTAATATTCTTACATTAATTTCATAATTTATATATCTATTTCTTTATTATTCCTTTTTTTATTTAAAATATTATGTTTATATTTTGAAAATGTCGAACCATTTTGAAGAAAAATCACATTTTCAAAAAATTAATATTTCAATAAAAAATTAAGAAAGCAGCAGCAGAATTGTTTACAAAACTGATGATGGAATGATACATTTTAAGAAGAAAAAAATGCCTAGGCGTTTGGGTGATACCCCCGTTATCATTTTTTATAATTATATATTCTTGTCTATTTGATGTTTTTATATTGTATTTATAAATACATAAATGTTGTCTTTTTTCGCGTAAAATCCATCATTTTTGTATGCAGTCAAATTAGCAAAAAATTCTGCTAATGCGTTTTTATTTATATATATATATTTTTTGAAAACGTACTTATCATTAAAAATGTTTTACCTCATTTGAAGATTTTGAAGATGTTAAATTTTCTTTTCTTTCTTATTTATAAATAATAAATTTAAATATATAAATAATTTCAAATCCTCAATTGACGTGAAATATTTTTAAGGAAAAGCACGTTTTCAAAACAAACACAAATAAAAAACGTATTAGCAGAATCTTTTGCTAATTTAACTGCATAAAAAATGTTGGGTGTTAAGAAAGAAAAAAAGACTGATATTAAGAAAACAAATATTTTTAAGGAAAAGCACATTTTCAAAACAAATACAAATAAAAAACGCATTTGCAGAATCTTTTGCTAATTTAACTGCATAAAAAATGTTGGGTGTTAAGAAAAAAAAAGACTGATATTAAGAAAACAAATATTTTTAAGGAAAAGCACGTTTTCAAAACCTAATACAAATAAAAAACGCATTAGCAGAATTTTTTGCTAATTTAACTGCATAAAAAATGTTGGGTGTTAAGAAAAAAAAAAGACTGATATTAAGAAAACAAATATTTTTAAGGAAAAAGACGTTTTCAAAACAAATACAAATAAAATACGCATTAGCAGAATTTTTTGCTATTTTAAATGCATAAAAAATGTTGGGTGTTTAGAAAAAAAAAAAGACTGATATTAAGAAAACAAACTGAACATTTGGATGAATCACCCCTAGCTGTCATCATTTGGGCTCCCAGGCGATTGACATAATACTTGAACGTATGAGGGACATTTTGGTGACCTTTTTGGAGGTCACGTGACCCACCCCTCCATCCCTTGACCTCGTCGAGATTCATCGGTTTCCCCCCTCCGTTCTGGTCCAACGAGGGGGTAAATCAAATTAGAAACAAAATGGCTTTGTTTAAATTTGCTTTTAAAATATTACTGGCATGGCGAACGAAGCGAATCTACAGTAATTTACTAGGACATTTTCCCCCACGAAATAAGGAGTAGCGAATGCAAGCATTCAAGTACAGTCATACCGTATGTATGGCCCTAATTTGCTAGCCTTTTGAGACCCCAGAGATATTCTAGGAAAAACAAGCCCAACCCAAACCCAGATGTTTTTTCTTGAATTGGTTACTGGAAGCCACATCTGGCAATAATATCACAACCGTCAGGAAATAAAGTAAACGCACCCTGTACGTGTCTAGGACACCTCGAGAATGTCGTATTGGAGGCGTTGGAGTGGGCATTCAAGTATTACGTCATTTCAGGGTGCCCACCAAAATTCTCAAATCGATTTCCCTGATTTTCCCTGACAACTTTTCAGTCATTTTCCTGCCATTTTACACGAAATTAAATCACAAAAATAGTACGCAAGTGTGAATTTGTATAATTAATAGCAGAATTAATAGTGAAGTAAATATAACGGGCAATTTATGTGAAATATACACTACTGTATTTTTGAGCTTTTGAGCTGTATTTTTAATGCTACCAGAATTTCGTAGGTGAATTTAAAAGAAAACTGGGTCTTAAATGATAGGTTTTTGTCCGTTGCCACGCAAAAATTTGTTTAGCAATATTAATAATTTAGGATCGCTAAAGGCAACATTTTTTGTAACAAAATATTGAGAAATAATAATTAAGGGAATGAAGTGGCAACTTTAAAAATAATGCTATTCATAAATTTTACCAATTATTTTGCCAATGATGAATGTTAGTTTTTTAAAAAATTGTAAATCATATCAATTTCCACGACATTCCCTGGCATTCTGACGAATTTCTTGACATTCTCTGACTTTCATTTCCCTGACATTCCCGGACTTTCCAGAAACAGGGTGGCCAAAAATTTCTAAGATTCAATTTTTAGGACTTTTTGAGATTAAATTTTAGGACTTTTTCAAAAGTGGCATTTTTAGTATAT